>RXID01015404.1:214911-375428 GCA_005019695.1 Trichopus zeylanicus subsp. travancoricus
ATTTTATTTAAAAATAATAAATTTGGACTTATTTATAAAAAAAATATTCAAGGTGTTTATTTTATAAATGTACATATATTAAACATATAATTTAAATTTTAAAATTTTAAAATCTTCAATATCTTTTTTAAAAATTTTATTAAAATAATAATTTTGGACTTATTTGTAAATAAAAATATTCAAAGGGTTTATTTGTAAATGAACAAAAATTTAAAATTTTAAGTTTGAATACCTTTTATTTTTTTAAATTTTATTTTAAAAATTAATAAATTTTGGGTTTATTTATAAATAAAAATATTCAAGGGGCTTATTTGCAAATATACAAATATTACTTTTTTAATTTAAAAATTTAAGTTTTACTACCTTCAACTCTTTTTTATAAAATTTATTTTAAAAATAATAAAGTTTGGACTTATTTTATAAATAAAAATATTCAAAGAGTTTATTTATAAATGTACAAATATTAAATTTGTAATTTACAATTTTAAATTTTAAACCCTTCAATATTGTAAAATTTTATTAAAAAATTAAAAAAATTTGGATTTATTTATAAAAAAATATTCAAAAGATTTATTTGTAAATGTATGAAATATTAAACTTGTAATTTAATTTCTTATGGAGGGTTTATTTGCAAAATATTTAAGGTCCTTTTTGTAATTTTTTATTTGAAAAATATTAATATTTGGATTTTTTTTATAAATAAAAATATTTAAAGGGTTTATTATTTGGATTTTTTTATAAATAAAAATATTTAAAGGGTTTATTTGTAAGTGTATAAATATGAACGTTATAATTTAAAATTTAATTGAGGATTTATTTATAAATATTTGGGAGAAATAATAGAGGGTGAGAAGTTAAAATTTTCAAGAGCTTAGTTGTAAAATGATGAAGGAAAAAAATGAATTTTTTTTAAAAAAAGTAATTAAATAAAAATTAAGGGGTGTAAGTAATAAATTTTAAAATGAGTAGAGTATAGATAAATACTGAAAAGGATTTTTGATAAATAAAATAAATTTTAGAAGTTGTAGATAAATACTTCAAATAATAATTTTAAAAAAATGTCATCTAACATTGTTTAAATTTGTTAACTTTATTCTTCATGTTTAAACCCTGACACATGAATTCCTACACTTCAAAATTACTAGAAAATTAACCTCTTTATATTCCTACCACCATGGAAAAAATAGAAAAAAAACTTAAAATTCTTCCAGCGTGCTATCAATAGTTTCATCACACATTAACCTTAAACAAACAAAAAAAAAGAAAATCAAACAAAAATTATAATTAATAACAAGAAGGAGTCCCATTTCTCACACTTCTCTCACTTCCGCAAGCCCGAAGTGACATTTTCCTTCAGGTCCCATGCAAGCATCTACTATTCCTTTCTTCCAGCTCCTGGAGCTTACTCCTAAGCTGGGACGCCTCCTCTCTAAGACCAGAATTCTGTCTCACAACCTGCTCCCGGCCGTCTAAAACGCCGTTGAGCTCCTCGATAAGCCAGCGATTCGATTCCCGGAGCCCGGCCACCTGCAACTGGAGCTCGTCCAGCTGCCGCTGCTTCCTCATTCGCGACCTCCGTGCCGAATCCCGGTTCGATATCGTTCTCCTCCTTTTCCTCTCATCTGCTGCACTTGCTCGTTGGTCGTCCGCCTCGTCGGATGCCGACTTTCTACTAGCTAGAATGGAGCTTGGCGGAGTGGATTCGTATATGGAAGGTAGGGTTTGGAAGTAAGGTGTTAAGCATGGTCCAAAGAGAGTTGTGGAGTGAAGGGAAGTCATGTAAGTGGAGGCCATGTTGAGGTGAGGTTGGTAAGTGTAGTTCCAGATTTCAGCGGCAACATTGCCGGAATGCATGGCTGGCTAGAGGATGATGAAAGCTTTTGAGAAGAGCAGTGGATGAGAAGCGAAGAGAAGAGGTTGTGTTTTGTGGATGGAGTTGTTGAGGAGAAGGGGGAGGGAAACATTAGGGTTGATGTGTGCTTTTATAGTATGAGAGGGCACTTGGGTAAGTGCCCCACTTTACAAATAAGAGTTTACTTTTGGTGTGTTTAAAAAACGAAAGAAAGATTGAGCCATAAAACTTCTCGCAATAAATAAATTTAACTGAATTTCAACTCACGTTCTAAATAAATAAAATACTTTCACAATTGATTTTATCTTTTTTTTTATATAAAAAATTGGTAAAATTATCAAGTCAATACTTGATATATATATGTCCGTATAGATGGCTTTTGAATCAACAACAATGTGACCTAATATGATCCGATCCGATCCGATCCAATCTGATATATTTCTAAATGTATATATTAGGTTTGGATTAGACTACATGATCACCTCATTCTTTTAAAATGGATTAGCACTAACCAAGTTGTTGGTTGGATTGCATTTTGACATGAAGAGCAGAGTTTGCATGCAACTTGCCAAGCTACTGGAAATGGTTGGACTAGTGCTTAAACAAAGTGATCAAGGTAGGCATGGTTTGCTTTATGAGTTCGCGTTATAACTTATAAGAGTTAATTAGCATTAACAAACATGTAAAAGCTTCATTTGAGGCTAAGATTGGGAAAAAGGAAGGAAGCTATGTGAAGAAAAAGAAGAGAAACAAAGGTAAAAGCAAGATGTGGCGAATGGAATTGGAGCTTGAGTTCCATTTCTTTCCTGTTTCTTCGTGTTAATTTAATCCAAAGTGTAGCATGCTGATGGAATGGTAGGAAGAGAGAGTTGCTTTCATGGAAAAGCAGATCAAATACTATAGTTTTCTTCAAGTTAGTGGATGGGAAACTGTTGTTTTAATTCTTAAAGTAAGATCATGAAGCACAAGGGATGAGGCTTCTTTTCTTTCAAGTGCGTTGCCAAGTTTGTATAGTGGATTTCATGATAAGTTGACTATGACTGACAGGCCAGTAAGTTATATTAATGCTCCTGCAAATATGAATAGAAATCAAGATAGTCAAAACGCAGAAATCTTTTCTAATATATTTTTTCGTTTACCGTGTTGGTCTGAAACAAATGAAAATGTTGCCTCTTTCTCCTCTCTGAACTGACATCACTTGGAAGCTTACAATGGCCCAGAAGAGATGTCTCCGGAGTTGTGTGGCATGTGAGATCACTCGTAAGGTGGCAGCCAAAACACCATGATAATTGATGGAAATGGAAGACTTGGAGTGGCAGTGCAGCAAAGTACCACCAGTAGTACAGCGATAAGGTAACTTTGACCTGAAAAAGAGACCTTTTGTTTGAGCCGAAGCTATGGACCATTCTGTCAGCTAAAACCGTCCGAACTGGTAATCATTCGAATCCACACAAAGATGTTTCTCAAGTTCTGTGCACAAAAACCTTGATTCGATTTGTGCCTCCACCACATAACAAAATGTACGAGCCATTGTTGAAAGTGGAGGACAAGGAGAGCAGTGAAGGGAAGGAGTACCACCAAGAACACAGGGAAAAGGAAATTGTACTGTGAAGAGCAGGGGAGAGCAGTGAAGCTCATATGAGCTGCGTATTTTGCAACCAAATTTATTGCATAATCGATCACCAAATATTACATATGATGATCATAATAAGACACTCAAGAGTGGGCGATTTCCTCCATGAAGCTTGAATTATTTTCTATTTGTTTGTGGGTGACTTTTCAGATGTATATAGTTTCTAAAATGATTGAAGTTCTTTTCTCGCCGTAGAAGTGCATTGACAATTTAGAAAACTCAAAGTTGGTGGATGTGATGCAAGTAGACTTTCTTGTGTACTTTGCCTTCTCCATCTCTATTACTTAAGTGCCTGTGATGTAGACTTGCACGCATGTGTTGGAAGTGTGCTTACGCACAACAAAGCATAGGTCTCAATCCACTAACATTATGCATAATAAAAAGAGGATTAGGCAACCCAAGTTAATCTTAACTTTTTGGATATTTTATTTTGTTTCAAAGGCCTTAGGGTTTAATAAACCATTCTTAGTGGGTTGTTTCACGTCATAGAATTTGAGACCTTTTTTTGGGAAACTTCCTGTAGCCCACAGAATTATATGTAATTTTGGCATTTACAAGGGGTCATATGTAAAAAACCCAACATCAACCACGATAACAGCAAAAATGCTCCACTCTTCAGTAACTAGTTTTCTCCAGCTGAATAGTTCTTTCTTTTCCTTTCAGAACAAATACATAGAAGTATAGCGCCATACGAAATCATGGTTATGCTATATATGCCATTATGAAATAATAGAATTAAAGATATGTTCTCTGCATTGAGATATGGCAAAATTCTCGTCATCCATGTGGATGGAACTAACGACAATAATGATAAACTTTGGATTTGCTAGGATGAATCGGTCTATCACTCATCCATCCATGTATGTGTAGAAGAGCACACAGCCATCTTCAGTGGGACCATTCCATACATTATATTTCTTGTTCATCTTTCTCCAGCAGCTTGTTCAGGACATTAAGGGCCATGTAAGGTGAAACATATTGACGTACCTGAAATAGTAATAAGAAGGCGGTAGCCTACATAGTTCCAGAAACATCTACAGGGGGAAGAACAAAAGGCTACCTTTTTTATTTCTATTGTGTCAACTGTCAGACATACTAGAACATGTAGGCGGAAAGCAAAAACCGAGCTCTATATATATATACCTTTAGAAAGATAATATCAGACAAATGAATGAGGTTTAACCAGGAATCTTAAGTTAATCCAAGCTAAGACTTCTGCTTCAAGTAGCTTAATAAATAGCTTAATAAATCACACGTGGAAGGTGAGTTGTACAAGAAGATGCTGAGGAAGAAGCCAGAGAAAGTATTTCATAACCAAAAAGAGCATAAGGTTATCGAAGAAAGGAAGACAACATATTTTAAGCTGATAATATTATCATTAGAGTTTCATTTCCATTTTCAATTTTTCAATGTGACTGACAAATACAAATTACCAATTAAGTTCAAAAAAGAAAAAGAAACTTCTATTTAATCAAGCTTACCCAGACTCAAACAAAAAGGATTTAGAAATCATGGCGAACAGACAAATCTCTACATTGAACAGTGTATTACCTGCAAAAGACTCGTAGGGATTTGAATAAAACCCTGTAGAATGAGGTCAACCTTTTGCAGAGTGCATAAGGGAACAGGTGTAATCACATAAAGCAGATCCTTTTTTACATCTATGCCTCTCACAATGCCTGGTTGAGATAAAAAGCACAAAGGACATGTAAAAGCGCAAATGCACAAATATTTCAAAGAGCAATAGCAGAGGAAAGCATGATTGAGAAATAAAACAACACATGAATAATAACAGTACTTGAAAATCGCATGCAAGGTATCCTAGTGCATTGGACACTCAAAAAAATTTGACAACCCAAGACAAAATCAAAACTGAAAATCATATTCCAGTGGTCTCGTGTAACTAAATGCAAAACTCAATGGAACCAACCAATTCTACAGAGGTATAATATAAGATACAAATGTAGGCAAAATAACCTATTAGTTATACAGAGCATATGCAATAATACAAACACATCAAAACTGAAATTGTATGGACATGTTACTGGATCAATCTTTTAAGGTTACCATTATGGAAACCACATAATGATTGGATATGCAGAATAACTATTCCTCAAAATATATGTACAGAACACCAAAGTATATTACAGTTATACATTGACAACATACATCATAATTTCTAAGAAATGAATCTACTGCAAATATATTATCTTTTAGCTTAGATGAAATATAGTTCTCAGTTCTAAATGGAAGTTAGTGTAAACCCATTTTTCTCATACAAGAACTATAGCAAGAAATGCTTCAGGATACCCAAAAATTGTGCACACTGGAGAACAATAACAGTTTAAATATTCCACATTGGAAATCACAGCTTGTGATGCACAATGCACTTATTTCATCTCTGAATAGAAGAAATGTATAAAAGACAAAAACTAGAGTTAAATATCTTATTGGTTCTTACAGATCAAGAGAAATCTATGTTCATTACCTAGTCCAACACAATGTCGTGACATAGATGTGGGGGACACTCCTGAATTAACTGCTAAGCCAACAATTGTAGCATTGAGACTATGGAACACTTCACTTCTGGCAACCTGAGGAACATCAACAAATGTAAAATAAGTTATCCATTAGAATGAACTTAGCATTTGAAAATGGATATCAAGTCAAATGGGTAAGTTCTTGCCTTGGGAATAGCTATAGTAAATGGCATCGACCGGTCAAAACAATGGTACTAACTGGAGACATCAAAAACAAATCATTCAAGGATTTCAGCTCACCTGACAATGGAGGTGCTTAACTTTAATCCTTGAAAAAGGAACTTGATAGGGTGGAAGAGAAGCCAATGCATAAGCAAGCTTCTTGTTTGTCTCGATATTCAGCTCTGAAAAACATTGCTTAAAATAGTCAATAAGGCGGCGGTCACGCAAGGCATGGGAATCCTTTAGGGTTAACACCCTGCGAAAAGTTTGTTTTTCAAAGGTGTTATAAAGTAATAATCATACAGGACAAATTTCAAGGCAGGAAAAAGTGAGCTCCAAAAAAAAATGCCAGAATTTGGATGCATCTATTAAAGCAAAAGAAGTTTGTACGATTATTGAAAAGTTATGCATGATGATTGATAACAAAGAACAATTAGACCTACTTAATCCTCAGAACTGGCATGAACAACCATCTCCTGCTAAAATAAATAGTGAAAAGGGATTGTTGAGTTGAAATTGCAGTTGGACTATACTATAGTCCAAAGTTTTGGGCAGATTGAAGTGGGCAAAGATATGAAAAGTGGTTTGTTCCTAACGATCAAGAGAAAAAGGAGGCAAGCACTTATCACAATCTTATTATGAGAAACAATCTGAAAGCATCCAGTGTCGGGTTAAAAATGATGAATGGCAACAAAGAACAATTTTCATGCACCATTGTAATCAAACATGCTTCTTAGATGTGATAAGGAATAAGAATCTATTCAATCATCCAAACATTTTTCCCATAAGGCACTACATGATTGCCAGTAATCATCAACACCAACAAAGCAATGACTCAGTTACAGCTTAACAGTTACATGATTGAAGTGTGCAGCAAAAGTTCAAGTCATCACAAATGATAATTATCTTTGCAAGAGAAAGTAGCACTTCTCTAAGCATCTCTATAGAAGTCATTTAAAAAGTGTGCAAGAGGGGCAAGTAATAATTTGTTAAAGACAGGAATAGAACTACAGAACACTTTAACATACAGAACGTTACAAGATGCCAATCCAATACTCACGATCGATTGAAAGAATCCATGTGCGCAGAACTCATGTCAATCAATTCAACATGGTGATCAAGTTCACCATCCAACCAAAATGCTCCAGTAGGAAGATTCTTGCTATCTACTGAAATACGTATCTGAACAACATGTGTTGGTCCTATGTACCTCAACATCTCCACCAACGTATCAAAACCAGTACCTGGCATATGAAGAAATAGAAACAACAGAGTGTAACGTGCTTCTTTCCTATGAACATGAGAAGCACAGAAAGAAGCTAATGAACTTTGAGCCACACACCTTTAACCCAACCAGGTGTATTAACAATCAAAGGCAATGAACTCTTCCCACTGGACTTATAGTGTTCCTCGATAAAGTAATCATACAACTTGCGTATGTAATTTAAATAAGCTTCCGGATCCCGTTTCGAAGAAATATCACCATAAAAGAAGCACCTAAAACAAGAACAAGAACATAACTTTCCGAAAAATCAAGCAACACGTATCATTTAAGTATGCATTAAAGCAATGCTTGCCTCTCTGGCTGTTTTAAGCGTGGACACATCAAATCTACGAACAGAAAAAAAAAACAATAAATATTCAAACTTTCTTATGAATGAATGATAAACCAAAAAAAGATCAGAAAACACTGACCTGCTATAAACTCGCTGACAATGTGAAGCGATAGACAACCCGGCAAGAAAAAATCCGACTGCCCGACATCAGTATCCAAGTACCCAACTTTCCCGTATCTAAAATCAAACAATTTATAAAAAAAACACACTAAAATCACCGAAAACAGGGAACTAGGGGTGTTATCAACCGTGGAAGGAGGGTGTTGAGGAGAAAGCGCGAAAAGGTGGACTTGCCGCTGTTTTTGGGGCCGCAGACGACGACAACAGGCGGCGCAAAGGCGGTGCAGCCGCCGCTATCGGCGACGGATTTCGCGGCCTCCGCCCACCACTCCGGTATGAAGGCCGGCCGCGGCGCCACCGCTTCGCCAGAGCTCTCTCCGCAAACCTCCATCGCCGTAGGTTTGGAACTTCGAAGCGGAGGTGGTCGAACCTGAACGGATATTGTTCGGATTCGGAGCGGATTCGAGCCCGACTTTTGTGGGCTCCAATTTGCTGAGCTGAGCCCAACTTAGGCTGGAGATAAAGTTTTCTGAATTTTGCAGATAAGCCCATATATTTTGAATTTTTTTGGAAACATACCTTATCCGTTTTGCACTTTAATTTTCTAGAAACACCTACAGCAATTGCCTTCTCTTCTTTTTTTTTTTCATAACCTCTGCATTACTTGAATTGTTTTTTTCACAAACATGATCCTTTTTTTTTACGTTTTCATTACTCATGGGCCACTGAAATACTAATTTTTCTCCTTTTAAAAAATTGTTGTCACTTTATTTTCTTGGTAAGTCACTCATTAATTGTTAAAATTTCTTGTTAAAGCTGAAATCAGAACCAAAACTTGAATTTTTTTGGCATGAGGCCTCATCATCGAAGTTTAATGAGCCAATTCGAGTGTAAGCTTTGACCAAGCAAGGACGAGAAAGAAAGAAAAACACCAACCAGGACACAAAATCAAAGACTTTCATTTGTGTTTGGTCCTGCTCCCCATTTAGGAAGCTTTTGACCTTGAACACAAGAACTCATGCAACCCAAAGCACCCCATTTCTTCAATGCCCATTAATATCTCACTCTCTCCAGTCTCTCACCATCTCCATTGCCAAAACTTTCAAGTCTATTTAATTCCTCTGGTTGAGCACAAGTCAATCTGTCAAAGTACTTCACAAAATAATACTTCCTTCCTCAAATATCACACCCACCACTCTCTCTTCTCTTCCCTTCAAATTCTTCACTTCAGTCTCCACACAAAGCAGGGACCAAGTGACAGCGAGATGAAGCATGAGATGGCAGCCAAGAAGATTCTCTTCTTTCTTGCACTTGTTTCTGTATTCTTCTCTGAGATTGGATGCAGGAAATTGGTGCTGCCTGACAAGCATACTTCAGTCTCTGCTACTAATGACACAAAGAGCCTTGTAATGCGCTCTCTCTCTCTCTCTCTCTCTCTCTCTCTCTCTAATTCCTTTTTAACCTTAAAATTTTCTGCAGGATTCAGTTATTGGAGGTGAATGTGGAGGTGTTCAGAATGAATACATGATGAAGGATTCCATGGAAGCACATGAGGATTACATCTACACACAACATATGAATGATCCATAGTAATATATTTTTCTCCTGCTTTGCTGTGTCATGTTATCCTCGGAGTGTCAGTGATAGATGTGTCATGTGTTATTGTTTCCTGATAAAAGTGTAATATGGCTTGCTTTCTTTCTTACTGAGAACGAAATGCAATATGACAGCAGTTCATGTCCTTCCGTGTCCTTTCTAGTAAGCTCAAGTAATTATACGAACCAAACCGCATCAAAAACCAATTATATAAGGTTTTTAGTTGAGAGTAATTTTTTTCAAGTCAAAATTGATTGTATCATAAATAAGTATTCTGATGTTTAAAACAGTCAACACAAACAATCTGTCTTTGTTTAAATGTAGGCTATCCCTGATAGAAATGATCCGTTCTGTTGTAAAAGTAGTCAAATTTAAGAAAAAAACAATTTTTTTTCTTGAGTTAAGATAATATGTTCTCAAATGATGTTTAGGTGACTGATGTTTATGCCAAACTAAGCTCAACCAACGCAATCAGGAACAACCTCTTGAACCAATCCAAATGGCTGCTGAATTTTAATTACAGAAATTTCTTCAAGGAAAAAGATAAGTGCACGTCCCATGCAAGAAAAAAGATGATAAATAAATAAAGAAGACCGCAAATATCAGGATCAAATAATATTCCCTACTCCAGGAAATAAACTGACACTATAAACAACCCCTTTCCTTTTGTGTAAGCTCAATTATTCTCCAAAACAAATTGAGAATGTTCCATAAGAGGCTATGAGAACCAAAATACATAAAAACCTCCGTGTTTCAGATAATATCTCTTATTGGTGGAAGAAATTCCTAACCAGATACATATAACACCGAAGGTAAAATCTTTGAATAAGGGACTTTAAAAAGAGATATAAGACAGACCAAATAACCAGATTCCATGTCCCTCGGGGAGAGAAACAAACTTGCCAATCGCTACTCATCATTGGACTCCGATTCCGCATTCTCAAGCCACTCAATCAGAGGTTTCATATTCTTCCAAATATGCGAGTTGTTGTTGGTCCCAGCAACACCTTCTTGGTACCACTGAATGATTGTTTCCTCCTCCAACACATCTCTATCATAGAGAGCTTTTGCAACCAGAGCTACCTCCTTCACGGCGTCGCCATTGGATCTCTGACAGAATGCCTCAATCGCTCGAAGCAAAAGCATTTGAGAGCCCTCATTCTTAACTGCACCAGAGAAGATATCCATTTCCTTGCTGACTTCCTTTGCAAAACCTTTGCCCACACCATCAAAGAGAGCTGCGACAAATGCATTCATTACCTCCTGACGACAACCAGATAAGGAGTTTAGGATGGATCCGACTTCTTTTGCTGCAGGACCTTTCTTCAGACGATCTTTTATCTCAACAACCAGCTTGTCATAGCTGCTGATGTTCTCCTTCACCTTAATACTATCATTGCCATCCTTAGCAACTTCATCCTGCTTCACTTGTTTAGGCTTGCTTTCTGGCTTGGGTTCAGAATTGGTAGAAAGCATAACCATCTCAGCAGTGACAGCACTCAGCTGTTCTTGGATGCGCTGACGGGCAGCTTCAGCTGAGGTATCGGCCTGCCACTGCACATTATCATCATTGTCATCCTCAGCTAGGTCATCATCCTCTGGTTGGCTGGTTGATGGTGAAAACCGTTCCTCATCAGACCCTGAAGCCTTCTTCATGACTTTTGAAGTTGCTCCTTCCTTTGATGATGTAGCTCCCTTCTTCCTTGCTTCCTTCCTTAGCTTCTTCTGTTCTTCATCTGCAGCCTCTCCTTCCTTGAGCCGCTCCTTCTCAGCCCGCCTCAACCCCTTCTTGTTCTTTGCTCCTTTCTTCTGCTCCGGTGGGTTTTTTATAATAAAGGATGTGAGTTTGTCCCTCATATCGACATCTGACACATAGCCGCAAGCAGCACATTTGAGGGTTGTCATCTGTGTCTTTGTGATTACAATTTCAGTCTCAGGATTGCCACATCCATAGCACTGCACATATTTCTTGATGAAGTTCTCTAGCAAAGCTGCTAGTTTGGCCGTGTCATGGGCTCCATTCACCAGCGAGGTACCAGTTTTTTCATCAAATTTTGACTGGGCGCCAAGCTCACATCCAAAATATTTTGTGGTGTAAGAAGCAGGCCTTGCCAATGCCTTGGCAATATCCACCATGTTGACAATGTTGGTCTTGATGCCGTTGCCACGACCTTCAATCTTCGTGATCATCTTGGGCATCTTGTACCTGTAGAAGGCATCATCACTGTTTGCAGCACCAATGTTCTGCAAAGCCATCTTCTTGGGAAAAGACTTGGTGTGAGACTTTATACAAATGCCAGATGAAAATGGATGCGTAGACTGGAAGGTGCTTCTCTTCTTCAGAGCAGAACTGTCCAATTGCAGTAGGAGGTTGCATCCAATTGCAACTCTGAAATGGTGCGAAATTGTAGGACGGCCCAAGATGCATGCAATCAACTTGTTTCAGATAGACTCTGTCCTTATCCTTGGGTATAGGATAGTCTACTCCAAGCAAACCGATTGATCCAAAGTAATGAGACCTCTGTTCAGACATAAAAGAAGCACTACACTTGACACACTCCTCTTTATACAAGTGTACAAATTCAATTGGACGACTGCCAACTTCTCCGATTTATCACAGATCTGTCATGACAAGAAGAGTATTAGTGTACTTATAGAAAAATGAAACAAAAAGCATCATACAATAATTTTAATAATGAAAGAGGTTGCAGGAAGCAAGATATGTTCAAGTATTAATGTAAAAAAAGAGAAGTGCATTGGCTCATGCATTGTATCAGACTAAATAGCTGCTACAAGTTCTGATCAAGTATATCACAATAATTTAAGTTATTTATAAGCCAATGCAGCCTTTTCTTCAGAAGGCAATTGAAATGGGATTGAAGTATTTGAGAATATTGAACTCAATAGACAGTAAAAAATCAGGCACCCACCAAGACCGAAACTATTGGATTCATGCAGATTTAACCCTAAGGAATACAAAACCTGGGATGTTATAGTTTCCAATTCACATTCTGTTGCTTCACAACATCTTCATATTTTCCAGTGTTCTACTCTGTTCTTCATCATTAGAAACAATTAAAATAATTGACAGAAATTAAAGCTGCAAAAAAAAGGCCAAAATGCAAACACAACATCGTAATCCAAAACTGAAACGAAATTTGAAGCCTATGTTCACAAAAAGTTTACAAGTCCTCTATAGCGGAAACTTGGTGAAAAATTCTTTAGTTGGGAGACGAGAGGCACATGTTATTGCAACACAGTTTGAAAGTAATGATTCTGGATTTGGTTCAAAGGTCCAGTTTCCTAAAAATTGGATCTTAAAGATCAGGAGTTCTATGTGTAAAATGAGAACAGACGGGAAGCATTACCTTTCCTTCTCTGTAAATCAGGAAAGCGTCGACTAAAGAGAAACAAATTCAGTATAAACCCTTGTATCTATAAGAAAAAACCAAGTCCTGTATATCATGATTATTGCACATACAATTTTCAACTAAATTAATTGGTTTTCTAAGTTCTTGTCACATATCAGACAGCTCGAAATCAAAAGACACCACTGCCATGATACAGTAAAAACATAAAACATAGAATTTCAATTCTTTCGTCGGATTATCCAAACAAGACGATCAAAACGCATTGCAATCACACGTACAAGAATTGTATTTATAGCAACATTAACATATCCACTAAATTCAAGACAAAACAGAATCTACCAAAAGAAAAAGATCAACATATGACAGACAAACATGAGACCAAAACCAGCACAGAGATCAGGAATAGAGGAGAAAGCCGATACCTTTGGGGAAAGGGAAGGAGAGGGGCGAGTTCGGATTCGTGCGGTGGGATCTCTGAGAGCGTTGATCGATATATAGCGCACAGTGGTAGGAACTCGGAAACCCTAACGTTTTGATTTCTTGTGGGCAAGTGGGCTGCGGCCCGGTAGACCTTGAGCGGGATCTTTTTGCATATAGCCCCCCGTATATTTCTCTAATTGCATCCGAATCCCTAAAGATTATCCATCGACTTGGAAGACTTTCTTTAATTAGATCACAAATCATTATTGCTTTCAATATATATCCACTAAAGTGGGTATAAAATTTTTTTTCTCGAAAAAATCTTCATTTTATTAATCTTTAAATTATTCCAAATATTTTTTAGCAATCTAACTCATTATTTTTCGTTTTCATTGACTAAAAATTAGAACAATTAAATGGATTTTTTAACGAATTAACGTACATATGGAGTAAATTTCTAAGCTTGTAATTACGGAGAAAAAGGGGATAATCAGTGTTGTGAAATGAACAAATAAACAGATAATAAAACGGTAATTGTGCAAGGAGTTACACGTGATTAGTCGATTTGCTTAGGGGATAATCACAGACTCACTTTGATTAATTTTTCCCAAACATGGGCTCAAGTCCAGCCCAGACGAGCCCATCTTCGGGAGTAATGCTAGAGTTTTTATTTTCCTTCTTTTTTATAAAGAGTTGAAGGCCCGGGCTCGGGCCCAATCTCAAAGCCCAAAACCAAATCGAGGCAACTTGTCAAGCTGTTCAGAAAAACAAAAAGAAAAAAGAAAGGAAAATTTCTGCCGACTTCGTCATCTGCCTTGTCTGATGAAACTTCAAATCTGGCTCAATCTGTCTCCTGCTACTCAGGCATTGTCTGTCATATGATGACACTATATACTTGACACACTGAAAGATCATTTCATCTAAATACCAAAATGGGTGAGCTGACCAAACTCATCACTGCACTCGTTCGCCTCTTAGGATGAAAGAGAGCAGTGAGCAATGGCAGAATGAGCCGTGGAGCATTCATTTCTCAATCATAATTTTCATCCTAAGTATCAAAACACAGAATTGAATCATCGATCAATCCAAACAGTGCTTCTTTCTTCCTGTAGTGAAGAACTCAAGTAGTATGGAGAGAGTAAGATGTTGTTGGCCAGGATACACTCGAGAAACAATGCCGGACGACAGTATGGGATTTAGCCGATATCAGGCCATTTACTCGGGTGCAAGAGAGCAAGACATCGATCAGAAATATCTCTAAGAGATCATGTTTGCTACTGGTATGCATATATAGTTAAAACTGAAAACAACATCGAAGAAGTTATTTTACCATACTAGTTGCATGTGCATGAGCATCATCAAGTGCAAATATTGGACAAGAATAACTTGCCAATCTGTAGACAACTGTGTCCACTGTACCTCCTCTTGGAGAATCTTTGGAGAGCTAGCCAGCTAATTTCATCATGTTTAGCATGTTAGTGGGCATGTCTTTAATAACATACTTTTCAAACATAGAATCACATAAAAACATGAACATTAATTCTTGCAGCATGATCCAATGTTTCCTTCAATTTGGACATGAGAAGCTGAAGATAATAAAAGAAGCTATATATAAATAGTGCTTTAATATGAGAATATGCTAGTGAAATCTTTAGAACCAAGAAGGAAAAAATTACATCTTTATCCATCTCAAAACAAAGCAGAGGCTTCTAAACATACTATGAAGTTACTAGCTTCCACCTTCATCAAAAGAGCAAAACCTAATAGAGAAGAAAATAGAGCACTCACATCTTCATTTATCGGCAAACTTGGACTTCCTCACCTTGTAGGTTTTGCTAGCAAAAAGAGAAGAAGCGCCATGACCCCTCCTCTCACCAACACTAGTCTTCTTCTCCTCCATCTTCTTCTCCATCTTCTTGCCATCCTTCATCATGAATGAATAAGAAGAAGAGCACTGGCTGTACTTGTCACACTTCAGCTCGTTACCACTCTCGCTCTTCTCATAAGAATGCTTGCTGTGAGCTGGTCCAGACGAAGCATCAGAAGCCATGGAATCATCATCATCATCACCACCACCACCATCTTCGTCACCGTGGCAATCATCATCACCATCACCTTCACCTTTGCTTTCATCACCATCATCATCATCATCATGCATGGGGGAAGCAAGGTACATGGTCCAACCAGACTCACTGCTGCTGCACTCCTCAGCATCTCCAAGGACCTTGGAGGGATCCATGGCCACTAGTAGAGCAAGAAAAGGAAGGGCAGAGGAAGAAGAACAAGAAAGAAGGCACCCAACATATTGAAGAACCCTAAAAAGCCTCACATATCATTAAATGTGGATGAGTGAGTTGTGAAGGATGTTAGATATGCATCACCTGAAAACTGAAGACAAGCTTCAATTCCTCTGACAAGGGATTTGGTTGGGGGAGGAATGAAGGGGTTCTTTAGATTTGAAAAGAAGATCCTGTCCCTTATTTACTTCTCCTGCATTGGGACACAGTGGCCTTAAATATAAGGAAAGACAGCCCAACCTCACTACTGCCTCTTCTTTACCACCCCCACTTTAATTCTCCATCTTGTCTACAGTCTAAGAAAAGGTAAAGCTTTTTTAATGTGGTGGCGCAGGGAACTTTAGCTTCCAGAGATGAGGATTGGAATTGGAGGCAGTAGCAGACGAGAGGCAGCTCTAACTACTGTTCATATGTAATCAAATGTCTGTCCTTGTTTTTTTTTTTTTTTTTTTTGTCTAAGCGTATATTTGATTCGGGATTAAAATCAAAATTGTTATATTTTAATCAGTCTATCATTTAAATATAAATATAAAAAAGATAGCTAAATTATTTTTACACTATTTTAAATAATAAATTACTATATTATTTTTATATTTATTCATTTAAATTTTAATAAATAATATATTTAAGAATATAAAAGTTCAAAAAAAATTTAAACTATTTATTAGTCAGGTTTGCATTTAAATACTAAAATTTGATCAAATTATCTCTTTATATTATAGTCTTGATCTTGAGTTTGAATCTCATATTAATTCGAAATCAAATGGTTTCTAAGCCATTAGGAGCAAAGATTTTTTTCGCACATACCACCGCTGTGAAATCTTTTTTATTTATAGATTAATCCTTCAAAATTGTATATTTTCTTATAGCCCTTTGAAATCTTCAATTTACGAAACCATGTCGCAAGACAAAATCATAGGAAAAGAGAGTTGATGAACGGGTAAAACCCGGAAAATCTCAATAACTTGAGCTTACTTATGTTTGTGATGACTTTGATGTATAAAAAGTGATGATTTGTTGAGGAACTCACTCATTTTCTTGACAGTAAAGTTGAAAAAAAAAAAAAAAAGAAAAAGGTTTCTATTTCTAGACAACCAATCAAAAGGTAATTAAGACTTCTTGCATCGCTTTACGTCCATTAGAAGCTAGAGAACCAATGAGTCGGGAATAAAGGATTAAGAAAAAAAGAGAAGATTTGAGGGTGTTATATGCAAATTTTAAAGATTAGGAAAGGGTAAATCCGAAAAATAAGAAATTTTCAGAGCGGATTAGTAAATTAGTTTTATAAATTAATATTTTTTTAATCATAATTAACATTATAATAATTTAAAATTTGAAAAATTATTTAATTTTTTTATAATAATTTAATTTAATAATAATATAAAATAAATAATATTAATTTTATATAAAAAAATAATTTTTAAAAAATACTGATTTTGATTCTAATCTCAAATTAGGCTATACTCAGAGACAATAAACAAAGTGCAAAGTAAGATGAAGCTTCCATTATTGCTCAGTCATGGAGATGGTGGTGGTGACGGCGGCTAGCGAGGGATTAGGTGGACACTTTTGTTCTATGTTGTACACCACCTCGGGAGTTCTTTGTCCAATAAACAAAACAGATAAGGGAACCCGTCCTCCTTCACAGTTTGATATCCTCATGTTTCACATGCAGGGTTGGAACCTTGGGATAAAATATCTATGGAGCACATGGAACTGAGGGGGAAGCTCGGGGGGCTTCTTGTACCCTTCGTCTTGACTTACATGAGACACGACCCTAAATCTAGGCTGTCCTGTCAATGAGTGTCGCATTAAATATGGGGCCATTTGCCAGTGAGGCACAAGCAGATCCTTTTGCTAGGGTTTTAGCTACTTTGCTTTGCATGATGAGGGGTTGGTGTTTTAATCAATTGAAGAAGAACCGATGATAATGATGACCAGTACCAAGGGTTGGCAACTCTTGTGTGGTCCTTCGTGCATGCTCTTCTTGGTGTTTAGCTTCTGAAGTCGGTGGCTGAAGAAGGAACGAAACTGCAAGGACATGGGTGATGTGACGTGGGAATTTGCCTTCATTCGAGTTTCATTAGGTTGTGCTCGAGAGTTGTGGCTTGTATTGAAGGGAAGGTATGGACTATGGAGAGTGAGAGCACATCACACAAAGCCTGGTCCGGGCTGACTTGGGCTTTGCGCATTAGAAATGGGTTTGATTCAAGCTGATGTTCTCGAGAAGATATTCGCGATGAATATGTTGTAATATTTAAAATCTTGAATTGTCCCGCATTAGGATTTACGAAATTTTTTTTTGGATTTATGTAAAAAAAGTCGATCACATACGACTATATGCCATATGTTACCTATAGTTCTGACGTGGCATAAATTTTTTAAAAATTTAAAACTGTAATTTTTTTATTAATTTTTCGACTGGAAATTAAATTATTTTAAAAGTTTAAATTAATAAAATATAAAATCTTATTTATATTATTCCACGTAAAACTTATTCATTGCATCGTAACAATTTCCATGTTCTCGCAACAAAATCTGGAAAAGAAGCAACAAACACCTTCTCATAATGCTATAAAAACCATACAGGGTCATGCCTTGAGACCTTCAAGAGACAGAGAGAGGATAGGCCAAGAAACTAGGCAAATCACTTCCCGCCGGGATGACGACATATCTCGGCTCCGTTTCCGAAGGAGCGATCGACGAAGAAGTTGCATCTTCTTCCGATGAAGTCAAATGCGAGCAGGCCAGAATTATAAGGGCTGTAGCATTGAGCGCCACGACAACTCCAAATATGAAAAGACGGGGCTGGCGAGCTCCAAAACATGCGACGATTGCTTGATGATGTGCTTACAGGCCCCGTTCTCCCTTTTTCTTCTTCTTTACTGATTGCTTCTTTCTTGATTTGGAGGTCAACTGTTGATGGGTTTCAGTACTGAAATGGATGGGCATTGATAGAGTTGCAAACTAGGGTTCATACTAATAGTTAGACAAGTCACATCTCGACATTTCTGAATGTTGAAAAATGCTTGGCATCACAGGCAAAGTGAAGTGGGATTTAGTGTTGGATCTAGTCACAATCCACCAGAGAAAAATGACATCATTTGCACTAGTGATTGAGGATTAGAACAAAGTTCATTAACAGCATCTTGTTAATAAGATCCATGGACATGACACAACTTTTAAAATGAGCATGACCGTAGACATGTTAATCATCTGGCTTTAGTGTCATTCAACCTTACCATGATCCAGAGATGTCTACAATGTGATCAGAGCTGAATCTGGTCATAAAGTAAAGGATTTCGACCGACTAACGTGATTAATTATATAATTATCCACGACTAATTGAAGTTATAATGGAATGCTTTAATTTAGAGAATGAGAGTTTAAATGGCATTTTTTACATGGATGGAGACGAAAAACATGCAATGGGTCAGTGAGATTCGGGTTCCAACCTGGTCGGCAGTAAATTTTTTCAATATTTTAAGTACTTTTTTACTAAAATATTTTTTATTTAATATTATATATGTTGATGAAATCCAGTTCACTAGTAGTTTTAATTCGAGAGGCTCTTTAAAATTTCAATTTGCTAGATCATCTTTTCCTCAATCTGCAAAGAAAAAAACTGTAAAGGAAACCGTTGAAAACTCTCTAGCGGTGGTCATTCCGATGCTCAAATTAGCCTGATACTCAATAATAAAGATAGGGTATGAAATTGAGTATGTCTTTTATCTCTTCAATTGTAGTGTGATTTATAATGCTCTTAAAGATTTAGCGTATCTTAATTCCATAATCTCATATAACCGTTCCACTGAGTTTCCCTTAAAGGAGGGATCGTTCTCGGATTCTTTGGGATTAACTCTGAAAATAATTACATATTAATCGGCCGGTATATTGGTGCCAATAGACCAAGTTTCCTGAGTTTGATTACAACTGGCTTTGGGTGGTTGCCGCTCTTTCTCTCTAGCTCGTCCATATTTGAAGTTACCAAGTTTATAATAGTTCAGTATATAAACAAGTCCCCGACCTAATTGTATTTGTTCACAATTATAAGGTTTGGAGAATTATGCCTTGGTTTAACTCGATATTTTTCGATGTGAGGCGCTAGTTGTCACGAGGCTTGGGGAAGTGGATCACTGCCTCATTGCCTCCTGCACAATTATTTATGGTTTTGTGTCTTTTTGAGGCGTCGGTTCAGAGTCTCCCGCATGCTCATTGAGTCTCTTAGATACCTAGTGATTAGTCTCCACCTAAGTTTCTAGAATCAGATGGAGGACACACATTTTTGGATCTTTGATGAAGATTTCAATGATCCTGCCTTTTTGGATTTCATCGGCCTTGATTGAGCCTGCTCCCATGACGAGACAAGACTGATATGAAGAATACTATGTTCTTTTCCTTCTACTTTAGTAAATCTACAAATATTCGTCTTCTTCCTTTGGCCTCTTGCTTCTCTATTAGAAAGCTTGTTTATCCATGACATCTTCTTTTGCTCCATCAAACTTTGGAAAGAGATTCCTCCACCACCAAGAAGGAGATCATTATGGGACAAGCAACCACCCCTATCCTGAAGAAGCCCTCGACTTCTCAAGTCACCTCAACACCGTCTATCGGGGCCCCAAGTTTCGTGTAGGCACTTAAGAAGGAGGTATAAGAAGCCGCTGCTCATCCGACCTCCACTCCATCTGCCTCGAAGACTGTTATGCCTGTCATTATTTCTCCCACCACAAGTGACACTTTCAGATTTGCAAGTGTACATCCTTCGAAATATGCTATCATCCTATCGTTTTCAAGTAAGTTTTCATATTAATTTTCTTCATTTTGCTCTTGATGATCCTAGTGCAAGTATTTTACTAGGTATTTTCAAAATGAATGTTTGGATTTTTGAGTCTACTCTCTAAGAGAAAAACCTTAGACACCTAGTTAGCATAATCAAATTTCCAAATGAAATTGAGTTAGACCTATGAGTGTTAGAGGAAGATAGTAAACTCTTAGAGAGAAGTTTGGCTTTGAGTTTTTCACCTATTAAAAAAATATTTGAGAGTAGGCTTAGGTATCTCTAGATTACCAAGACGTTCTGAAAGATAGATACTTAGCTCCAGATTAAATTATTCATAATATGATAAAGTTCATCTCGGCCTTCCAAACTCTAGCTACCTCAAAAGGTTATTCCCTAACTATAGAAATGTTCAAGGATGCCTTCAAAGGTTATTGAAGTTCCAACATGGGAGGTTGGTGGTACTTAGCCCCAACAAAATTGTGTAAACTCATTGTCTCTACTCATCTCTATTTATTTTTGGAAAGATCATCCTGTTAGAGTTTCTCCAAAGTTGATTCGAGCCTTTTGTGTGAGTGGGATAATCCTTTATTCTATTTGACTGACCCTAAAATCTCTCGCGAATTCCACCATCTTTAGTATTTTAGTCTGAGGAGGTTAGGTCCGTTCCCACATGGTTTGATGAGCCCCATTTGAAAGAACATGACCTATTCATTGCTGAAACGACCGATATGAAACTCAGCCCTCAAGACTCGAGCTTCCTTCCTTTTATAGTTAATGTTTACTTTGGTTTAATGAAGTGATGTTATGCTTATAGGGATTGCTGAGCTCAACTTCCTGAACGAGATCTTGAAGGAGCAAGGAGGAGCTCCTTGGGTATCATCGACTCAGAAAAAGCCTGTTGCACTAGAAATTCCTACTCCGCCTCTTGTCGTGGCCTCAATACAAGGGAAGAGGAAGAAAGGAGAGGAGGAGAAAAGTCAAGGAAATTGATGATGAGCAGGCAAAGAAAAGACATATCCCACCTCATTCCTCTTCTCCTCCTTCTTGCATCATCAACTCAAGTGATTATGTTTGATCACCTTCTTGCATGATGAAGAAGATTGATCATGAGAAGAGAGCCATATTTTCCCTTACCCTTTCTCCAACTTATTCCAAGGCTCGAGGGCACTCTCCCCTTGTGCCCCAAGGTGCTTCAAGAGAGATCAACACCAAGAAATATTTCCTTGGAGACTTCGGGGATAATGAAAACTCGTCCATCACCAAGCTCCCCATTGATAAACTCTTCTTGAAGGGAGAGAAAGCTTATCGTGACATAAGTTTATTCGAATTTCACTTCTTTTATTCTTTCCTTCTCTCAATGTTCTAACTTTTAGTTTGGTTATAAGTCCTATATTTTTTTTCATTTTGCAGGGCACTATTTTTATGAAACTCAAAGGGAAGTAATCTTCGAGAAGAGCAAGGCCAAGGAGGAGATGGACCTACTTCGCTCTCAACTTGCATCCCTCCAGAGCAGCGTGGAGGAGTTAAAGAGAAAGGTGAAGGAAAAAAAAGCCTCCTTATTGTCAACTGAGACTTGTCCTTGTTGAATATGAACGCAATGAAATCTAACATGGAGGCACTGAAGGCCCAACATCAAACTGCCCAGGAGGAGACCAAGAACACTGTTGTTGTCACCTACCTTCGAAGTAAAAAACATACCAATGCCTTGAAGATGATGTTGTATGCCATCGCAGAATTTAAGACCAGTAATAAGTATCTTAAGAGTCATGCCAAGCTCTCTGCCTAGAGCTTCATCGAGGGTTATCTTGTTTGTAGAGACACAGTGAAGCAAACCCATCGCAAACCTACCTTTGACCTTGAAGACCTCCACGTCAGGCTCTACAATGACTTAAGGCTTTGATGCCTCAAGTGGAAGCATGAGACATTTCTTCAAAGGGAGAAGGAGGCTACTGTAGAGATGGTGGGCAAGGGTTAGGAAGGGGAGGAGATAGTGGAGGCTGAGGTAGAGGTTGTTCCATGACTTGAGAAGCTGGCACCTCTGACTCTTTTTCATCAATTGTATCCCTTTAGTTGTAATAGAAAATTTTCTATAATAATCTTTTGCTTCCTATTTCAATGAAGTTTCCTTTCCTTCTTGTGTCTTTGTGTTTTCTAAGTTGTTCTTTTAGTCTTTCTTAACTTTGTCCAATCACTCAAATGTTCCCGATGAACGAGATGGCCATATGTATCAACTTTCTTCAAAATGAATTCCTTGAAGCATTGGTTTGGCTGATAGATCTTGGGTTTTTGCATGCATTTCTTTTGAGTTTTTGAAGCACTTACTACTTCTCTTTCGTGGTAGGAGCATAGATTGATTAGGATTCTCGTAAAGAATATTTTTAGACAAGAGCATCTCAACTGATGTACTTGGCCAAACTATGAAACTGATTCCTCTCTAGGGCAGTTCTATCAATACTTTGTGTCCATATTTCTTTTGTCTACCATGAAGCTTGCCTTTCACTTTATTTGAGTCTAAGTATTTTGCCTGGTATGAGGTATAATCCTTTATCTCATCCAAACCAAGGTCCGTTGTGTTTGGCTTTAAGCCAAGGTCTTATATCTCATCTGACCTGAGGTTTTTATGTCTAACATTAGACCAAGGTCTTATGTCTCATCTAACCTGAGGTCTTTGTACCTGGTATTAGGCCGAGATTTTACTCCTCGTCTAACTTGAGGTCTTTGTACCTCACATTAGAGTGAGGTCTTACACCTCGGTTGATCTGAAGTCTTTGGCTTGACATTGAGCCGAGGTCTTTGTGCCTGATATTAGGCTGAGATTTTATATCTCATTTGATCTAAGATCTTTATACCTGGTATTGGGCTAAGAGGCCTTACGCCTCGTCTAATCCGAGATCTTTGTATCTGGTATTTGGCTGAAATCTTATGTTTTATCTAGTCCGAGGTCTTTTCTGATCTCATGGGAAAAGACTTTACTTGCAAAGCACAAATCTTATTGAAAAATAAATGAGACATAATTTTAAAGATAGAATCATCTTAAGTTATCAATTTGCAATGTCCTTAAGAGTACTTGGCTATCATGGTGTTTAATTTTGAAGGTTCTTGGTCTCATAGCACAGAGACTCTGAATGGGCCAATCCAATTTAGAAAGATCTTCCCCGAGGTTTGGTCAACGAGCACGGTACAATGAAGTACCCAATCATTTTATCACATTTCTCGGCTATAGACCTAGGTATTGTAGTAGTGTGCTACTTGTTATTAATATTTGACGATCCTAGTACGATCCTTCTCTCAGACCTTCAAAACTAGGTCCTTTTTACCCTAAATGTTTTTTCTCATTTAGCAAGGAATTACAACTCTAAAATTATGGAGAAGTGAGTCCAATTTCTACAAGAATGACTCCCTCAACCCCGTAAATGAGCATAAAGCATGACTCCTCAATTGTCGTTCGAGAAGTGGTCTGATAGGGCTACAAAATATGTGATAGCTTCTTGACCCAGGCTCTTTTTGCTCTCTCGAGATGTTTATTTATTCTTGTGAGTAAGGTTCAATTTGTTACCTTACTCAAGCCATTGGCTTGGGGATATACTACTAAGGTGAATCTTTGCTTAATATGAAAACTAATATAATATTTTCTAAACTTTGAGTTGTCAAACTGCTTCCCATTATCTATGACTAGCACGCGTAGGACTCCAAACCTGCAAATAATGTTCTATCAGAAGAAGTCTTGAATCTTATTCTCGATGATTGTAGCAAATGGTTTAGCTTCCACCCATGGTAAGGTAATCTATAGAGGCTACCAAGAATTTCCTCTATTTCTATGCTATTGGAAGAGATCTAGGATATATATTTTCTATTGATCAAAGAGCCACAATTCTTGAGTTTGTTGGAGCTGACCTATAGGACTGTGGTTAATTAAGGCATGCTTCTAGCACTATTTACATTTGGGTACGAATTCGGATGCCTCAGTGGCCATGTTGGTTTAATAATATTCTTGCATGAGGAGCTTGTGTGCAAGGGCCCATCCCTCCCCATGACTTCTACATATCCCTTCATAGACTTCATGAAGGACATAATTAGCTTTCTCAGGTTTCAGGCAATGAAATAGTGGTTGTGTGAGTGACCTTTTGTAGAGGATTTTATCCACTAAGGTAAACTTTGGAGCTAACCTCGTAATCCTCCAGGCTTCAATGGGTTCCTCAAGAAGTTCCCCCCTTTTTTAGATAAGTAATGATTGGATCCATCCAACTTGCCTCCGAATCTTACATTCACTCAAGCATTTTTTGGATAACTTAACCTCTGATTATTTTCCATGAAAATTTACCTCGGTTTTGAATTTGAAGAGGCCAGGGCCAATCGCGCTAGGGCATCCATCTCGATATTGATATTCCAAGGTACATGACAAATTTCTACTTAGTTCATTCTTATATTTCATGCTTCGGCTAGGTATTCTATCATGACTGTTTCTTTTGCCTCATATTTCCTAGTAACTTGCAAATACACAAGTTGAAAATCGTTGAACACGTTGAGCTCTTTAACTCCCACCGCCAATGCTATGCACAATTTAAGGGAAAATGCTTCACACTCTGCGGCATTACTTAAAGCCTCAAATTTTAGCTGAGTTGAGTACTCAACTACTCTTCTATTTGGGTTTTGGAGGATAGCTCCAATACTGCAACCTGATTCGCAAGATAAGCCATCAACTTGAACCTGTTATGGTTGAAATTCTAATTTAGATAGGTGTGACATGGTTTTTACCATAAAGTCTGCTAAATCCTACTCTTTGATGGTCTTTCAAGTCTCAAAAGTTATCTCAAATTGACTTAGTTTGATCGACCATTTGAGTAATCTCCCTAAGGTCTCTGGTTTTTGTAGTGTCTACTGAAGTGAAAGATTGGTGAGTACTATAATTGGTTGCGCCTGGAAATATGGATGGAGCTTCCGAGTTGCTAGTACTGTAACATATGTGATCCTTTCTAGCAGAGGATACCAAGCCTCTGCACTTATGAGCACATAACTCATATAGTAGATAAGATGCTGCTTTCTATCTTAGTCACTTATTAACACCGAATTTATTGCTTGGTTTTGTTGTAATGTTGAGGAAAAGTATCTTATTTGGCTCGGGCCTTACTAGTAGAGGAGGCTCAGCCAAATATTTCTTGAGGTCTTTGAAGGTTCAGTTGCATTTTTTAAGCCATTCAAATCCTAAGCCCTACTTGAGACCTTTAAAAAAGGAAAGATATTTTTTTCCTAATCTCGATAAGAAATGACTGAGTGTCACTAGTCGACCCGTGAGTCTCTATATCTGTTTAATAGAACCGGGGGGTTTCATCTTCCTCATTGCCTCAATCTTCTCGGGATTAGCCTTAATTACCCACTCCGAGATGAGGTAGCCGAGAAAATTTTCTAAAACTACTTCGAAAACACAGTTCTTGGGATTTCGCTCTGTTTCAAACTTTCACAATGTGTTGAAGGTCTCTTCTAAGTCCTTTAGGCCTCGTTTGGTACGGGGTCAGGGCTAAGTTGACCCCGTCCAGACCAATTTATCTTCCAAACACCAAATAGTTGACCGCACTAACATTATTTTATTCATTTAAATTTTAACCATATTTTGACTAAAATACCCTCACTTGATCTGAACCGTCGGATCTCGATCCAACGGCTCAGATCGGGTAACAGCCGAATACCGTCACTTGATCTGAACCGTTGGATCTCGATCCGACGGCTCAGATCGATGAACAGTAAAACCCTAAGATACAATTACGCCCGCAACGCCTCCTGCTTCCCCCCCCCCCCAAAACGGCGACCCAACACGCATCAGAGCTCCCACCGACGCCGCCGACAACGCAGCAGTCGCCGCCCTCCTTCCCCCCCGCCGACGCATCAGACAGCGCACGATTCTTCCCCTTCCCCGCCGACGACGCAGCAGTCGGCGCACGCGTTTGCTCCTTCCCAGTCGAGTCTCCTCCTTCCTCGCCGACGACGGAGCAGACGCCGCCCTCTTTCCTCGCCGCCGACGCAGCAGACGCCGCACGAGTATCACCCTTCCCCACCGACGACGCAGTCGGCGGCGCACGACTCTGCTCCTTCCCCGCCGAGGCTCCGCGGGTGACCTCGGGCGAGCTCGGCCGCCCAGCCGCCGGGGGCGAGCTCGGGCGGCGGGCTCCGCGGGCGAGCTCGGGCGGCGGCGAGCTCGGCCGCCCGGGCTCTGCGGCCGAGATCCGGCGGTCGGCTCCGCGCGCGATCTCCGCCGGAGCGGAAGATGAACAGTAATACGAAGACTACTCAACCGAGGGCATTTTAGTCAATACAAAAATTTAACCATCTGTTAACCAGATCAGGGACCAAACGGAATTTAGTTGACCGCATTAGCATTTTACATTTTACCCCTTCCTTTAATCTTGACCCTTGACCCCGACCCCATACCAAACGGGCTCTTAAGTGCCCTTTGGCATGGATATTTTTTACCACTATATCATCAACATATGCTTCTATATTCCTCCCGAATTGAGTCTCAAAAATCTTATTTACCATTCTTTGGTATGTTATCCTTGTATTTTTTAGCACAAAAGGTATAGCGACGTAACAAAATATACCTTCGTTTATGATAAAAGTCATTTTCTACTCATCCTTTGGGTGCATCCATATCTAATGGTAATTTAAGAATGCATCCAAGAAACTTAAGAGTTAATGACCTAAAGTCAAGTCTATCAATTGATCCATTTTAGGTAAAGGGTAGCTATCCTTTGGATAAGCCTTATTCAAATTAGTGAAATTGATATACACTCTCCACTTGCCATTGGCCTTTTTTACTAGCACCATATTCACCAATCATTCAGGGGTAATGGACCCCTCTAATGAATCATGTATTGAGTAGTTTGTTTGCCTCTTCGACGATAGCTCTTTGATGCTTAGGAGCGAAGTTCCTCTTCTTTAGTTTAATTGGTTTGTGATTTTCTACCACTGCAAGCTCATGTTATGTGATCGAGGTGTCTATACCAAGTAGATATTCTGGGGACCATGCAAAGACGTTCTGACTCTCTTACAAGAACTCTCCCAATTCAGTGTGAAAGGGCTCCACAAGGTTTACATTGAGCTCTAGTGTTCTCCTTAAGTCTTTATCGATGATGAAGTTAATGAGTTGCTCTATAAGTTCGACGTACACCTTCTTTGGTTCAGGAGGAGATTCATTGACCTCGGTCAATACTGACCCTTTGCCTTTTTTGGTCAGTATTCTTTTACAAATAAGTTGCTCCACACTTCTTTGCAAAGTTTTGGTCACCCCACGCTTCACGTGTGCTAAGCTTAGTTGGAAGCCTCATGACTAAATGAAAGATCGAAATTACCGCTCAGAGTTGATTAAGCAGTAGATGACCCAATATTACATTATATGCCGAGCATGTCTAAACTACCATAAACTTTGACTTGATGATTGTGTTCCTGGGTTTTCTTTGATTGTGAGTAGATCAATTGTACCACTCGGAGTAATCGAGTCTCCAGTGAATCTTATAAGTATCCTGACATATGGCTCTAACTTCTACTCAGCTTTTATCTAATCGTAGGCCTTGGTGAACATAATATTTGCCGAGTTTTTTGTATTAACCATGACACATTGCATAGTGTAGCTATTCAAGATTGCCAAGATCACTAGGGTATCATTATGGAGCATCAAAATTCCCTCGAAGTCCTTTATGGAAAAGACAATATCTTGATACTCATGCTCGGAATATTGTCTCTTCATTGGCTCCCCCAACTCTTCTTACCTCTCAGTGATGGTTCAACATTTGCATGCTAATGCCAAGGCTTCACTCTGTGCCGATGAACATATCACGATCATGTTGAGGTATCCCTTTACTGGAGGGTTGAGCAATTTCGGGGTGAAATTTCTTTTTGGAGAACCTCGAGGATAATATTCTCGAGTTTGAGTCTCTTCAGTTTGCTCACCTTGGCAAATAAATTGTCTGAAGTGCCTCTCTCTAATTAACCTCTCAAATTCATCTGTGATATGACTATATTCATCAGTATCATGCCTATGTTCTCAGTGAAAATGATAGTATCTTGATTTGTCCAAATGTTGCCTAGTTGTACAAATTGGAAGAGGCCTCCGTAGGGAGTTTCGATGTTCAATTCGAGTGAGAACCTCAGATTTGGAATAGTTTAGTGGAGTGTAGGCCTAAAACTCTGGTCGATGCTCCTCAGGCCTATGGTTTTTTCACTTGGTTCTTTTCCTTTTTGACTCGGGGACCTTGGCTACTTGAGTCTTCTTCCTTAGTTTGTTGGAATCCATAGATTCTCTTTTCTTCCTTGGTTTGCTAGAACCCATGGATTCTCTTTTGGCCAAAATAACTTTTTCGATATCGATGTGCTCACGGACTAGTTGTATAATCTCCACAAGGCTCTTGGGTGATTGGCGGACCATTTCATAGGCAACTCGAGTTTGTCAAATCCCGTTGACTATAGCAGCCAGGATGATGGAACTATCTACCTCGGAAATCTCAAGCTGAGCTTTGTTAAATCGAACCGAATACTCTCTTAAGCTTTTGCCCTCTTTTTGCTTTAGCATAAGCAAAGTAGAGAAATCCTCATGTCGTGATATGAGCGAGATGAACTGTTATGAATCGGTCTACTAGGTCATCAAAACATGTGATGGAGTCCCTCTAAAGTCTAGAGTACTAGGTTCAAGTCAGACTTTACAGTATCATAGAAAATGCCTTACACATTGTGGAATCCCATGGAAAGTACTGATAAGGTCAACTGGATCCTTTGAGCCATCATATATCTCGTAAGGAGGTTACTGAAACTTTGGTTGTATTCAAGAATATGCTACTTGGGGATTAATGGGATATCATACCTTAAGTAGTTCAGATAAACTAGTGCTCTTAACAATTCCTGGCCAGCATGGGACATGACCTCTCTTTGAGTGCCTCGAGTGGGTATACCTAAAGCTTGGTTGATATGTGGCTTCATCCACTGGATCATACATGGGGCCATATCCCTTATATTCCCTCAAGGCTTGATATCATAAAGGAGCTATGGCTGAGGGGTTGTACTAACTTTGGTGGAGATGCCCTCTGAGTTATGTTGGGCTTGGTATGGTATGATGCTACGACTCGCTTTGTTCATTCAGTGTGGTGCCTTGATTTAGAATTGGATCATGAGCCGAGGCTTACTATTAAGCATAATGAGTTAGAAAATTTTCATGATTTGAGCTTGACTTTGTAACTACTGGACTTGTAGGTTATGCATGGTTTGTATTTGAATCCCAAGTAATTGGATCATTTGTTGGATGGTGGTAGTCAGAGTTTAGAACTCATGCCTTCTCACTGAGTTGGAGGGTCTTGGTGATACCTTAGTATCATTTATAGAGGGGGTGCCCAAGATTGTTGTGGCATTTGAATTACCGAGTTGGCCCGTTGAATCAATTCGCTTGGCCTATTGGATGAATTATGCGATTCCACTAGCACCAGGGTCATCTGCCCCCCTGGGGGATTTTTTGATGACGACAATTGCATTGCTCTAGGAGGCATAGCAAGAGGACCGTCAGAGACCTTTTAGATCAACAAGAAAGAGTGGTGGATCTTAATGAAAACACCACTATTGATGGAACTCAGTTCGCCATCAGTTTTAATATGAGATATTTCTTGAGATATCAATTTGTTAGGCTGTCTTTTTGTCAATCTGTATATATAAGAATCATGGAGGATATCGTCGGAAACTCTCCGGCGTCGATCACTCTTATACTCAAATTAGTCTAATACTCAATAATGAAAATAGGATAGGAGATTGGACGTTAGTCCTTTGCCTCTTTGTTTGTGGTGTGATTTATAATATTTCCAGAGATTGGACATATCTTGATTTTGTGATCTCGGATAACCATTTCACTGGATTTTCCATAAAGGAGAGATCGTTTTCAAATCCTTTGGAATTGACTCCGAAAATAAATGCAAATTAATTAGTTAGTATACCGTTGCCAATAGATTGAGTTTTGTGAGTTTGGTTATAGCTGGGCTTGGGGAGACGACCACTCTTTCTCGCGAGCTCGTCCATATCTAAAGTTACCGAACTCATCATGGTTCAATATATAGATGAATCCCTAACTTGGTCATGTCTGTTCATAACCTATTTTTAAGCTCGGTTTTATTGAATTTTTTATTAAAAAAGTTCGATTTGAAAATTACTCTTTAATTATCTCGAGTGACGATTTTGGTTTCGGTTCGCACTCATCTAATCTCCTCAAACTATCACTTAATAACTTAACCAAGCTATAATATATATATATTTAAAATTTAAATTTTGAAGTCAAATTTTAGTAAAAAATAAAAACAAAAATAAACTAATTTTGGTAGAAATATATTAATTTTAACTGATGTTAATACTAATTTTGAAAACAAAACAGAAAACCTTACTATAAACACAATCCAGGACGCTTTTCATGATATTCAGTAATAAATTTTGTTAATATTTTTTGCGGTAATTTAGGAAACGTAAATAACACTAAAGTATAAGTTAGGGCTTCTTTCCCATATAACCCCCTACCAATTGCCACAAACTTTAAAATAAAACCCCTTAGAGTTGAGATATATTTGCTTCAAACTTATTTTAAGTTCTAGTCTCTCACATAACCCCTTATAAATTGCCAAAACTTTAGCATTAAACCCCTTGAGTTGAGATATATTTGCCTCAAACCAGTTTTAAGTTCCTCGAACTGACGAACCAAGAGGAAGACACACTTACAAATTACAAGCATATATTATCGTACAGAGATGTTTTGAAAAGAAGTTAAGACTGGGGCTATATGCATAATCCGAATGACAACACAAGTTGGGTTGCGTCCGACCTAATCTGAGCCATTTAATAAATTAATCATAATTTCTATTATTAAACGAGTTATATATGATACGACATACGATATGACTCGATCTGTGTAAATAAATCAAGCTTGAGCGAGCATCACACGGGGTCTAATTCGGGTTTTACTTCAACTTGACCCAAATTCGACCAATAGAATTTAAGTTCAGTTCATTAAAAAAATAAATTTACTTTTAAACTCAAATTCGGTTTGTTTTCTAAGCGATCGATCCGAGTTAAGCAGTTCGAACTAAAATCTATAATCCAAACGAGTCATGATCTTAATCCAATTTGATTTGTTTGATTGAATCATATTCTGCGGATATTCTTTCATCCAAGAATTAACAAAAAAAGGGTTGAATTGAAATTGAAATTTCACCGCGCGGAAGATTTTGAGAGAATCCAACAACGAAACCATGCAAGTAGGGTGGTAATGGACCCAAACATCCATTGAATTTACTGGCTGAGTTTATTAAAGACTTATTTAAAATCCATACAAAATATCTAATAAAATTTAATAAATAGTTTTTTAATTTTAAATTTATTTTAAAAAAGTTCTTAAAATTTCATTAAAAATTTATTTAAATATTACTTTACTAATAAAGTATATTAATTTATGTTTTGATATTATTTTAATATGTCATTAAAAATAATAAATATAAACAGTGAAAGACTTAAGCCCCTTGCCGCCGCTACATGCATAAGCCCCCAGCGCTTGTTCCCATCCCGGGCGCCGACTCTTTGCAAGCAGTCAACGGACAAGTGCTCGTTGCCGCACCAAAGAGCGATGATGCAACGATTTCTGAGTAGAGAGTTTTTTTCGCCCGAGGCCGGAATATAAAGGAAAATGAAAACCATATGCGCTCGTTTTGATTCAAATTTCTAAAGCTGGACCAAGTCTTTTAATGGTGCACCACCACCAACTCCCACTCGCAATAAAAAAAAAAAAAAAAAAAAAATTGCTCAGTGAAAAATGTTTTGAGTTCATCATTGCAATATTTGATAGCTAATTTCTGATGTAATTACCTGTTAACGGATCCTAAAGAACCAAAAAGACAAAATATTATGCAAAGACTAATACATATAAGTTGAAAGAATAGAACACAAACAAATGACATTCATGCTGCCGTGGCAAAGGCATAGATTCATGTCTATCCTTCAGAGATAACTCATCATTAATAACTATACAAATGTAGGCCAAGGGATCATTAATTGTAAACTAAACTAATCTCCATCTCCATCTTTCATTTAACCCAAATATTTAACTTTTTCTCTGAAGAGAGCACACCAAAAACCAGTTATCTTTGAAGCCATTGTTGTCTATGTTCATCAAGGTACTCGTACATGATCATATCCTGTGGATATTCCTCCGAAAAGCGAAAAAAAAAAAGAGAGTTCCAAACATGTCACCATATGGAGTTCATCATTTCAACCCTACTTTTCTGATCTTTTTAACTTGAATATAGACCACATGAAATATCTCACTTTCTCATGTCAACCTCAGAAAACAAGTTGACATCGTCTTGTAGCCGCGTACTACAATAATATCCACTAGAAACTGTGCCATCTTTTGATGGAACGGCAGGAGATGATAATAGAATTGGCAGGACTGACATAGAACACAACTTTGAATAGAAAACAAAAGTGAATAATTCCTGCCTTTAGTTTTAGATCAGCAAGAGTGGAAGTGGATCGAATAATGTGTCACTCTTTTGATCATATATGGGGCATGATGAACAGAAGAGACATGAGTCACCATCCCGGTGACAATGAAGCTGTCCTCTCATGGAGGTACTATGAGATTCCCATCATAAGAAAAGGTGCAATTCTTGTAGTTATCTATGCATTCTCATCAAGACTTTCTCTTTGAGAATAGAAGAAATAAACCAAAGCGAGAGATGCAGACACAAGCTTGAGGAACTCATGGAATGATCTCAGTGTAGGAAACAAGAGGCTTTAGAGTTCTTTTTGTTGATGTACAAGGGTCCAGGGGATATAATCAACTACTGTTGCTGTTCATGCAAATGCCATGGAGATGCTCTGGCAGTTGTATATATGATGGTCTCATCCATGATCTCCACTAACATTTTTTTTTTAAATTTTTTTTTGAGATGCTCCCACTGAAGCGAGATTAGATAAAGACCCCGGTTAGAAACACTAATTTAAAGACGGTTTTTTATGATTCAAAGTTGAACAGTGATTTCTCTCTCACTCCCACTGTTACCGTGATTTTTTCCTGCTTACCACATTGATCATCAGTCCCAAGACGAATTACCGCTTTCATGGGTATTGAATGAAGAGATATTTGTTGCATAAACATCACCTTCAACCAGAACCCAAAATCCCTACCGCCTTATAGTCAGAAACAAAATTTGGATCAAAAGGAGTGAAAACAAAAATTTGGCCATGCATCTCATGTCTACATGAGCTTTGCTTCTCTCGGAAGAAAGAAAAGATAAGTCCTTCGTGAACTTGGTCAAGTCGTTAAGCATCTTGGCGAGGGTTAAATGAAGAGGAAGGCATTGCCAAGAATCTGGGCATGTCTTCTCCGGCCATAATGACGACGACCTTAAGCTCCATGTCCACCGGAACGATCACCGGCTTCTCCTTCGTCCCCGGTGTACTGGAATCACCATCGGAGGACTTGCTCCGCGAGCAAACGAGTATGATAAGAACTGTGGCAATGAGTAGTATCATCGTGGCGAAGCCTATGAACAAGTAGGGGATCGGCGAGCTCCATAGCTGGATTCCGGCGGGCTTCGTTGAGCTTATAGGTCTCATCTTACTTCCTCCCTCTCTCTTCTCTCTTCTTCACTTCTTCAAGTAGTTGTATTGTGAGAATGGAAATGAGAGTGCATGTATTTATAGGCGAAAGTTGAAGTTGGTGCTTGGTGTTATTTGTTTCTTTGATGGGAGGGAAAGTGGAAGGGAATTATGCTTTTGATTGTTAATTTATTAGGCGTCTTACTTAATCTGTTTGGCTTTGTTTTCTCTTTTGTGCTTTTGATGGTTTCTTTTCTTTGAGATTTGAGTTAATTAAACAATTTAGCACTATAATCATTTTAAAATTAGATAGTGCTAAAGGAAATCATTGAAATTAAACTTAGGTAAAATCTGTAGCATGCTGATGGCATCATCCTCAGTTGGAACCAAATCCAAATCCAAATGGTCAATATCGGGTTTAATTAACATAAAATCCAAATCCTTAAGTACACTGTTACATCCTGCCCATCTTGTTTGAAAATGTTTCTCGAAACAATATAAATTCATATATTAATATACATAAAATTATAATTTTACAGAAATATAGAGAAAATATCATAATTTTACATGGATATATATGAAAATTTTCTTTTTATATCTTTATGTGTATACTTTGCATTCAAGTATCTTTGACAAAAGCTTATACGAGGAAATACTTAAATTTTTTAGGGTATATACGCAAAAAGTCCAAAAGTTTGAATCATCTCAGCGCGCCTTTGATATAATTATGAATATTTTAGGGAGTTGTTTGAATATTGCAAGATTCAAGGGTTTTGCCTTCCCAAGCAGTGTTTTTTCCTCCCAAAAACCCTTCTCCAGAGCATGTCCGAAATCAATCCGAGTGGTAATTTCATCAAATAGTCCTTGAAATTGATCTAAAAATTTTCAATTCCCTGCAACTAATCACGCGCCTTTGTTTCATTTAATTTGTTTGCGATCAAACTATCAAGGAAGTCAAAGATGGAGAACGCCAAGATCGACCTCCTCTGCTGCGTCAACTTCCAGGTTCCATTTTCCCCTTTTTTTTTCTTGGTTTATTTCTAGACTACTTGATCAGATTAATGGATTTTGGATTTACTTAATCAGTAGTATGCTGCTGGGATGCTACATTTCTGATCATATTTTTTGGTAGGAATCGTGATGCTTCTAATTACTTGTGGGAGTTGTGCGTTGCTTGCTATGCCGTGAAGAAACGATTTTTGCATCAATGCTTTCTGAAAGGAGTGCCATTTTTATTCTTGTTTAATATGGCACAATGCGCATTTTGTTACGTTCTTTTGATTGTTTATCAGTTTTGGCAACATTTGAATCTGGGTATAGTTTGTCCTGTTTTTGTGCATTAGTTGGATTGTGTAGGCAGTGTTGTGTTGGAATTCACGTCAAAAAGTTTACGAATGATTTTGTTTCAAATAATATAAGAAATAAGAAGTAATATAAGATAAAAAAAAATAATAAGATAAGACAGCGAGAGATCCACTATCAGAAAAAAAGACTTTTACAAAAGTTTACAAAAAAGATTTTATTCTTTCTTACTCAACTAAACTCTTTTACTAAGTTTCGGCAATGACTCACCTTCACAGAGAATCTCTAAAAAAATACCATGAAAAACCACCACGAGAGACCACCGAGAAACACTAGAAAGACCTACATACGAGAGCCGACACTCTTTCTCTTTCTCTTCTCTATTCCTCTTTCTTTATTTCTCTCTAGTTCAACCTCAATACTACACCACACCTAAGTCCTATGTATTATAGTATATTTATAAACCCTTATTGAGTCTGAGTTTTATTCTAATTACAACTCCTAATATTACAAATCAATTATAAATTTAAATCTAACTTTGGATTTCTACTTTCACTCAAACTCTAATTCGAGTTCGAAACACCTAAAACTCAACAATCTCCACCTTGGCTTGAACTCGGGCGTGCCACCATCACGAATCTTCAGCCATCATCTCTCATCCAGCCCCTACCCCTGAACTACTAGCTTATTCAGCTAATCGCAAGATGCGAACTCGAGCCAACCTCGAATTCGCTCTTCATGCCTACAATCTTGTGCTTTTGGAAGCTTTTCGGATGACCTGTGTTTGCTGTTGTAGTAAAAGTAATTCAAGGAGAACGTTTATCTCCCATCAAATTACTCCGAGTATCATGCTTTCTCTTCACTATTGTAGCCATCGAAACTCCACCTGCAATGAAATTTTCTATTAATCGATAAATATTGCCGCACTTCTCACCTTTTATCAGAATTCTAATACTGCATGTTACTTTCATGACTCCATCTCTTATTGAATAATTACAGTATTTTGAGTCCAGTACATCAAGTGAAATTAAATTCCTTCGTATCTTGAGGACATGGCTCACTCCAGTAAGAGTACGAATCGCTCCATCAAACATTTGAATTTCGACTGTTCCCACACCGGTGATCTCACAGGCTGGATTATCGCCCAACCAAATAATACATTTCTTCTTATTCTCCTCATAAGAAGTAAACCAATCCTTCCTGGAGTAAATATGATAAGAACTACCGGAATCTAAAATCTACTTACTAGAAGTGCCGATTTCTATGGATACTGCAAGAACATCTCCATTTGCACTATTTTCAGAAGTATCATCCGCTATTGCCGTCACCATATTGGAGGACTCTATCTTCCCACGTTCAGGGCAATACTGTCTAATGTGGTCATACTTCTTATATAAATAACATTGTACGTTCGCCTTCAATTTTTGATTTGGACCGTTGTTTACTTTCTCCATGTTCTCTTAATCTTTCTCTTTTGTGAGCCACCAATCGTTTACCAAACTTCATATTAATGTTGGAGTTTCTCCTTTTCTCATTAGAAAGAAGACTAGTTGTCATATCTCCCATCTTGAGAGTTTTTTTATCATAAAAAATTATGGTCACAATATAATCGTACGAAGCAGGAAGAGACATCAGGAGAATCAGCGCCTTATCATCCTCTTCAAACTTTACATCAACTTTCAGTAAATCATTGATAATCTTATTGAAGGCATTCATATGATGTAATATAGTTGTACCTTTGCTCATACACAGTCCGTACAACTGTTGTTTCAGGTAGAATTTGTTCATGAGACTTTTTGACATGTACAACTTCTCGAGTTTTGTCAAGATGTCCATTGTCGTCTCTTCGTCAATGACATTGTACAAAACCTCATCAGTCAGACTTAGTGTAACCACCCGTTACTCCATAACAGCCCATTACTCGGGCCCACAACCCACAACCCAATAACCGCCTCTATTTATAGGCAGCTACCACCCACTAAACCCTGACGGATAGAGAGCCGGTTTGGAGATAGAGAGAGAGTTAAGGAATGACCGTCGGGGAGCCTTACGGAGTGGCAAGAAGATTCGGGACGATCGTTATCGAGATTCGAGGTAGGTGATGTTACTTTCATCTGTTTCTCTTTATCTCTATTCGAAGTAGGTTGAGTTATTTTCATATGTCTTTCTTTGTCTTTATTCCTGAGACAAGTCCATGTTGAATAATCAGAAAATTTAGTGACCTCCATGATATTTAAGAGAATGATGATAACTTAGATCTAAGTAAAACTGAATAGAGAATAGATATGTCTAATTTTTAAGGTGTTATACCGATCTATGGCATTGAGAATAGAAAAATTAGAGGGTTAGAATTGCAAAAAATCTCCATCTTTTTCCCCGATCGTCCGCTGTGCTCCGGCGACCGGCAGCGGAGGCGGCGGCGTGCGGTGCGGCGGCGTGCGGCGCTGATGCGTGCGGGCGTCATGCGCAGGCAGCACGGACCCGGTGTCGACGCAGTTCTGGCGCGTGATACGGCGTCGGGAGCGGCCGGTGGCGTGCGCACGACCGCGCAGGCCAGGGTCCGCTAGCATGCGGCTGCGCAGGCTGCTCGGGCTGCGGCGGCGCCTGCTTCGGCCCGACGGTATGAGTTGACGACGACCGGAGGCGCGGGAGAGCACGGATCTGACGACGCCGGATGGCGTGACGGCCTGGCAGCCGTGGCCCAGCGGAGACGACGGCGTGGCAGCGCGGCAGCCTGGCGGCAGCGGCAGCGGCAGCGGCGGCGGCGACGGCTGCAGTAGAATTAGGGTTAGGGTTTTGACGTCAAGGATTAGTTTTAATTATGGTTATTTAAGTTGGTTATGGTTTTGTTTTAATTTAAAAGTTGGTTTGGTTTGGTTTAGTTAAAAGTTGGTTTTGGTTTAGGTTGGGTTCAGAATTCGGTTTGAGTTTAGATTCTGGTTTTGGAATCGGTTTGAATCAGGCTTGAGATTAATCGAACTAATGATAAGGTGAATGGTTTAGTTCAAATTAAGTAATCTGAATTCATGATTTGGTTTATTAACATAAATCTGATTATTATAAATTGGAATTGAAATTGATTGCAGATTAGATTTGAAGTATTTAGTAAGATCAATTAAATTGATTGATAAACTGATTTGGATTTGGGACAATTGAATTTATGATGGTGTTGAAATTTGACTGAGATACTTAAACCTCATTAAGGATGGATTTGTAAGATGGAATCAAATTATGATTTGTTTGGAAATCGACGGAATTGGTTATAACTTAGAACTTGAAGGACCAGTCTGTGAATCAAATTTGTATTGGGGACTTTTGTGAAAAATATATTGTAAGGATTGAATTTGGAATTATTAAAGACTTGGGTGATAAATTTTTGGATCAATGGTTGTCTATAATAATATGATCATTTGAGGTTCATAATGTAGAATGGATGGAAATTATTTATCTTGATGACGGAGTTGAAATTTGAAATGATATAGAGGCTAAATTGCATATATATATTTGAACGGTCGTAACTTTCTCATTGAGATTCGATTGGAGGATTTAGGAGTCGTTGGACTTGGTTTCTCATGCTGATTCTATTGGTAGTCTCAAATCCTTCCTTTGATGATATCTTCTAGCTGGATAGTCTGATTTGTGATCGAGTCGATTTCTTTCTATCACTTGACAATCTTGACTCGATATTTATTGTAGCTGAGCCTTTGGTATCTGGGGGATGTATGCGGTGGGACTCTATTTGACTGGTACCAGTCGGCGATTCCCTACTTCGGTACGGGATTTAGTGAAACTGTCAGACGTGACAGTAGTCAAACATAAATCAAACATAAATCTAAATCTAATTTTGCATTCCTACTTTAACTCAAACTCTAATTCGATTTCGAGACATCTAAAACTTAATAGTGTTGATCATGTGTGTGAAATCTTTTCGGTTCTAGTTATTTTTTCAATCTTCTTCTTGAGTTTCATTTGATAGCTTTCTTCTCTCAACATTATTTTGCTCAGTAAATAATTGGCTTTTGTTTTCTACCAGAAATAATAATAATTAATTGGCTGTTGTTTGTTAAATGAATTAAAATATGTTAGCTCCTAGATTTTCTCTTGAAGAATTAATTCGTATCTCATTTTGTTCCTTCTCACGGCCTTCATGAGTAACGAGGATACTTCAAGCTATTGGAAAGTGGAAATGGTTTTTCTGTTTCTCAGCTATTGAACATGTGTGTTTTTTTTTCCTTTTTAGCTGAACATTTTGAGAGGGTTGATGTATCCGAGCTTACAGAAGATTGCATGATTAACCTCTTGGTAGTGAAGATTATGGAAATTGGATGAAGCTCGAGAAACCCTTCTTCTCAGTAACCTTATTTGCTCAAATTTTGTTGAATCTAGACAGTTAATTGTTTAGAAAGGCGATTTTTGGTAGCTTGCGACATTTACTATTTCACAGAAACATGTATTAGTTCTCATTCCGTGAATTCCAGGAATAGGCATTTGATGGTTTTGTCTCTGAGTAGTGTGTAAGTCTACTTCTAAATATGTTTTCCAAGTGATATTGTTTCCTTTTGTTTTTGCACTTAACCATTTTGTGGACTGAGAACATTTTCTTTTGTGGTCGGGATACTCCATAATCAACCTTTTTTTTTACATTAATGAAGTAGATGCAATGAAAATAGGCATGTAGTGCTAGATGCATAACCTCAGAAGTCAGCTGAAACATGGAAGTTCTGAAGTTTGTTCTTACTGTGTTGGCTTCGCTGTATCCACGATCAAGAATCCATGAAATCAAACAATCATCAGATATAGTGTACATAACCAGGACACTTTGAATGTAAATGCGAGTATGAAGAGAATCTAAATAGTATTTGGTGTAATAAGGTTTGCGATAGATACTTAATTTCTCTGTAAAATGCTTGATTCTAATAATCTGGATGAATAGTAGCGCATCCCTCCCAATGTTTCATTTTTTTCCTTTTTTTGTTTCTGCTTTAGTTTGTCTATCCTTCTGACAAATGCTATCATATTTGTTTTGGCAAATAAGCAGAAAAGCAGCTTCATTCCTATGAGAATGATCACGAGCTTGTGGACATGGATGATGTGATGAAGCAGAAGAGCACACTGAAGTTCTGAATGGAAATGCATCCCTCTTATTCCTCCTAAGGTTATTGATTGCATATAATTCTTTAAAATTCTGCAAAATTTCGTATTCTTTCTCCAAATTTTAAAAATTGCATATTACTTATTGGGTTTTCTATCATAATTATAAACATCTCTATACCATCCATTTTAGTGATTTATTTGAAGTTAAATTTTAACTCGTTATGTAAAATTTTAAACATTACAGAAAACTCCTTCAACAAATTATATAATTGCAAAAACCTCATTTTATTATTTATTGTCATCAACCTCCAGACAGCAAATTAGGATTTTTGACTGCAGAATTAAATAGATCCCAACAATAATTTGGATTATTTTGAGCCAAATTTGAAATAGAAAAAAAAATAAAAAAAATAGGATTAAAAATTTTCAATAGAAATTTTAGCCAAATTCCAACAAAAATGACTCAAATACCTTATTTATTTATTTTTTGATTTTTTAATTTAGTTGAAAGTGTTTTCGAGATTTTACAAAATCTTATATGTTACGTGACGGAATATTTTGCAAGTATTCTTTGTCATAATAGTAACACCTTACTTGAAGAAGCTTTTATAATAAAATAAATAATTAAAAAAATAATGTATAAATTTAAATAATTAAAAAAGGACTATGTAATTTAGTAAGATTTTAAGATCTTGAGATTTTTACAAACAGCCTTTTACGATTTATTCTATTTACGAATAACCCTCTAAGATTTTGATATTTACATATCCTTTTTTGATTTTGTAATCTATAATCTCCGATTGAAATTTAATCAAATTTTTGGTCAAAAAATCCTCTTCTTCCCTTTAATTAATTTTTATTTAAACCCTCCATTTTTTATATCAAATAATTAATTAATATTGTAAAAAAACTCTATGGATATTTTAAATTTTATCCATGTGAATTCTTTCACATAAACGTTCATTTTTCTTTGTCTGTATTATACATTAAGCACTTATAATATTTTTAAAAAATAATCAATTAATTTTGCAGAAAAGCCCTTTAAAAATTTTAAAAATTATACATGTGAATATTTCATATAAAACCTTATTTGTTTCGCATTTGCACTAAACACTTGAAATAAAAAAAATATTTTTTGAAATAATTTTGTGCACATATTATTTTATAATATTATTGGTATGAAAAATAAAATACCAACAAAAAGATATTTACAAATGATATCTTATAAAATTAATATTTACCATTACAATCCCAATTAGAAATTATATTTGAATACTGTTATAATTTACATGAAAATTTTTATAAGATAATAATTACAAATAATATTTCATTTATATATTTTCTTTTAATTTGTTGTGATTATCATTTGTAAATAATATTTTGTGGATGGGGAGGCGGTAAGAGAAGGGAAAGGGGAAGAGCTTGGCATAGTGGTGGAAAGGAGAGGAAGGGTTGAAAAAAGAGAGAGAGAGAGAAGAAAAGAGGTGAAGAGGTGGATGGAGTTGAGGGTGAATAATAGGGGAATAGAGGAGTTGGGGAGAAGAGTGGCTAGGGAGGAAGGTGATATATTAAAGAGGACAATTGCAGGGTAAAGGATGGTGTCCGAACTAAGGAGACCAAAACGGAGGCTGAGGACAAAGTTAGATTTGACCAAAGATGAAGGATGACGTCGAATTAGAAAGGCCGGAGGGGAGGACAACGCCGAATCAAGGAAGTTAGAGGGCAAGAAAAATAACAAAATTGGGGATGTTGAAAGGAAAGGAGAGGACAATGCTAGGATCAGGGGAGTTTGAGGGAGAGGAATGCGACAAGCTTAAGGTAACTAGAGGTGGAGAAGGCAATAGGAGAAGAAGAGCAATGTTTGGGGGTGAGGGAGGAATTTGAGTTGGTGAGAAAAATCAAATTTTAGGAGGTCAAAGAGGAGAAAGAGTTAATAAAAAATAATAATAAACTCAAAAGGAACGAAGGATTTAAATAAAAACTTTAATAAAAAAATTTTAACTAAAAATTTGATTGAAATTCAATCAGGAAATTATAGATTACAAAGTAAAAAAAAAAAAGGAGATTATAGATAAATATTAAAATTTTGAGTGATAATTTATCAATAGAGCAAATTACAAGGAATTATATGTAAAATTATTTTAAAAGTTATATGAAATTAATTAAAAGAAGGGACAAAAAAAAAAAGGGCCTGTACGTATCTTGGAAAGTACGAGGATTTCAGTTGGAATGATGTCTTCGTGCGCCGTTAGGTGTCAACCCAATATTTTCGAATTTAAAAAAAGATTTTTTTTTTTCATATATGCAACCCCGTAAGATTTGGGAAATTATATATAAAACCCAGTAAAAATAAATTTGCATATATGCGCCCTTGTAAAGCCACTGAAATCGTCATATAATACCTTAGCGCGCTTTTTTGCATTAACCGTCATTTAAATATTTGCCACCGAGAGGAGGAGTGAACAAAATTCTCAACTTTTAGTGGTATAAGTGCAAAAGTTCCTAATTAATTGGATTCCATTCCACCCAGAGGTAAGAAAAAAAATAAAAAAATGGGTATATCGAACCGTATCGATGGAGAACCGTATCGAAAAATTGATTCTCAAAATAAATCGGTACAATTTCGATTTTTAATTTTGATAAAATCGAAAATCCAGTTCTGGTTCCGGTTTTATATTTTGTAAAAAACCGGTTTACCGGAACCGTACCGATTATTAAAATATATATATATAATTACGTATAATATAAAATTTAAAAATATAATTTTTTTAGTTATATGTGTTAATATATTTAAAATTATATCTTTATAGAATTATAATAAACAAAATGAAATTTTTGGGTAATTTGTATATTAGTGTATTTAAAATTAATTTTTTATAAAATTTTAATGTAAAATAAAATATTTTAAAATAAATAATTAAAAAACCAGTATATCGATTTTAGAACCGAAATCGAAAAATTGGTTCTTAACTCAAACTAGTACGGTTCTGGTTCTTGATTTTTTAAGAATCAGAATCCGATTTCGATTCTAAAATATGCAAAATCGGTACAATAAATCCGTTTTACCCACCCTTAATTCCACCAATAGAAAGCGAAATCTTTGTGGAGTGGGTCACGAGTCAAAAGGCAGTGCAGATTTCAAGTCTAGTTCCCACAAATGGTTGAAATTTCTAAGCAAGGAAATTTTCCAAATTTGTGAAAGTTATTAGAGTTCTATTATTCATTTGGACCTCTTAATTACAATTAATTGATACCAATTTGGAGGGATCAAACTATCTTTGAATCCTAGATTCCACATTTATGTTCTTCAAAATTCTTGTTCTATCCTAAAATTTCAAGTCAGATTTTCCTTGCTTTAATTGATATCATTTGCACATTGACCCCTATAATATTTTTCAAAGTTTTAAATAAATAATCACTTATATTATTATGAATTTGCAAAAAAATCACATATTTTATTACTATTAGCGAAAAAATATTCGTCTTATACTATAAATTTATAAAAACCCACATCAATTAAAATATTTTAAAAATATTTTATATTAATTTAATTTTATTATTTAAATTAATGGAAAAAATTAAGCATTTTTATTTAATTTGATTATGGACAACTGGTTTGACAAAATTGGATTTTAAATTTTTAGTTTCATAAAATAAAATAACCAATCTTTCATAAAAATTAAAATTAAATGGGTTATTTTTATATTAATTTGATAGTTATATAAACTAAAATTAAATGTCAATAATTTTAAAATTTTGTATTAATTTTAATTGATAAAATTGAATTGAAATATAGTATTTTTTGAATATTTTAATGAAGGTGATTTTATAAAAATTTATAATATGAGACAAGTGATTTTTTTATGATACTACTTTCATAAATTTACAATAAAATATGTGGTTATTTAAAAAAAAAAATCTATTTCTTAATCATGCATCTCCAGTCACATGGTTAGCAATCTCCCTAAGCTATGTTTTGATTTTATTTACAAAGATGTCATCTTAAGTGCATTTTCTTCTTTCTTTCCAGAGTAACATGCATGCATGCATGCATGCATTTTTCTTTTTTTCTTTAATTCTGTTTTATATTTAAAAAATAAAAACATTGTTTCTTATAATGCAAAATAAATAAATAAAAGATAAATTTCTACCTAGCACACCAACTTTGTTTGACCGTCTTAATAAGAAGGATCTTCTAATTGACCAACTTCCCATAATGATGGGAATTACTAATAGTATCATTATCTAGAAAATGAAGTTTTTCAAGTAAGAAATGATATTTATTTCTTTTAGAGCTCACAAAATTTTCTTTTCTTTTTAAAAAAGGTCATCCATCATAAAAAATTCAAAATTTTAAATTTTAAATTTAGAATGAATTTCAACGCTTATTGAAATTAATCCGTTTCGAGCATTTTAATTGTTTCAATGATTTAGAACATTCCATAATTCTGAAAATATTGAGTTTTTAAAATTATTTTGTTGATGTTTTGGAGTGAGGAGGACATCAGCCATGTTTGGGTCAATGAGATCAAGGTTTGATTTGAAAATTCAAGGTCAGCCTAATATTTTTTGACCTAGGACTATTCCTAATAGACTTTTATTCATTTGAGAGTTTATTATTATTATTAATAATATTAATAATAATATTATTATTATATCTTAATTTCTCTGTTGGAACTAATTCAAGTAAATTTTGCAAAGTGGTTGAATAAGTTGGTCAGATATTTACAAAAAAAACCCGAACATTTATTGGAATTTGAGATACGAGCAAATATGTGTTTGTGATTGGTCGTGAGAGGCGTCCTCTATGCCTCTATTTATTTAGATATTATATATTTATTTATTCAACATATATTCGTATATTCCACAGATAATGGTGCATATTTCTTCAACATATTTTTTTATCAAGATATTTCTTCAATTTTTTGGACGTTTAAATACAAAAATATTCTCAAAGAAAATGCATCGCACTAAATTATTCGCGAATGCTTTGACGGATTGAGGTGCAAGGCCCTGTTTGGTAACTAAGTAAGTTTTTGTTAGTCCGATTAATTATTTTTTATAAAAAACTTAATATTAATCATTTTAAATTATTATAAAAAATAATCTGTTAACAAAATTCTAATTATTATAAAGTTAATTTTAATAAAAAAATTAGTTTATGAAAATAATTTGTTAATTTTAATTTGGATTTTCATCTTAATCTATTACTAAATGAGCCCAACTCTAACAAGGTCGCTTAAGCCCAAACCGAATTATTAAACTTGAAAACGAGTTTTTGCATATATATCCCTGTAAAATCACAAAATTGCAATGGCTTCATAAGATTTATTGCCTTAATTCCAGTTTTATCCTCTAGCTGGACACTAATTTGCACTTTTGCCATTATATATATATATATCTATATATTATTCTCATCCAGATCACCAAAAATAAAAAAAAAAAGTTTTTTTTTTTTTTAAAAAAAAGAAACCCGAAAAATTGGACTTTCCTGAGAGCTTGCCGTGTGCTTGTGTTCTTTGATTTGTATAAATAATCTCTTCCCCCTCTGAGGCCACGACGCATCGAGTCTCAGCATGTCCGCGTTCGCCAATCTATAGCGTCTCCGGCAAGATCCCTTCGATTGGATTCCCCCTCCTATCTACAGTTCTTCCGATCCAATTCGATCCCAATCCATGGAGCTCTTGCAATCCATCAATTGGCAGGCGGAGTCCTACCCCGATTACCTGGATTTCCTCGCCCTCCCCTTCCTCGTCGCCTTCTTCCCCACAGTTCGGTTTTTGCTGGACAGATTCGTCTTTGAGGTAAGCTTTTTGATGACTTTTATTGAGTTGATGGGTTTTTTTGGTAGGTTGGGGATGGGGAGCGGGTAAAGGTTGCAACTTTCGGGTGATGGGGGAGTTGGAGCTTGGAGCTGGTTTGGGCGGGTCTGGATTTGGTTTTTGGTAGGGTTTTGTAGTTTTTAGATTGGTGGAAACTTTGTTCGTGGTGATCCGTGTGGAAAAAGATCGAATTTTGTTGAGCGTGGATTGAGTTTTGGTGGTTTTTAGATTCGTCAAGTTCTTGTTGACTTATTTTTCGCAAATTTCGATTTTTTTTATCGGCAAGGTTTTTCGAAGTGATGAATTCTGTGGATTACATAGCTTGTTTTACTTTGTGCTGCTGTGGAGGTTCGAATGAGAAGTTGAGTAGATAGTTTTGTGTTAGAAGTTTTTCGATGCTATGGCTTTTACTAGTAGGGAAGCATGTTCCGATGGGTAATTGAAGTTAGTAGAGCTAGTTTTACTTTAGCATGGTTCATGCTGCAATAGAAGTTCACTACGTTCTGAGTTAGTTGTGCAGTTTAATTTACTTGTTGCTGCTGTTGAAGCTCAGATCTGGTTTTCTCTCGCTGCTGTCCTCGTTTTTGATTTGATTAGAGGACTTCATATTTTGCATCTGCTCCAGGATTCTGCAATTTGTTACTTCTGCTAACAACCCAGTCATTATAATATCTCAACTTGTTTTCGTTATGCAAGTACCACCGTACACTGTGATTTTTCATTCCAAGTGAATGTTTTGAATTTTGTATGTTGATGTGCTTAATTGACACGGAAAGTTTTTCCTAGTTGTCTTCTCTTTCTCCAATTTCACATCTTGACATTTTTTACCGTTGTTGTATAAGTTTGATTCTATGACATGATGTTGATGGGTTGACCAAATGATAAGTAATGCAATATGAGTAGGGTATTTTCCTTCATTAAAATAATGACCACTTTGCATAGGAAAGAAAAATGAAATTCTTGATATTCAGTAAAGAAAAATAAATATATCCCCTAGATAAAACACTAGTAGTATTCTGCAAATTCATTGAGTTGGAACAGATCTCTGCTGTACGTACTATGGGATTATGAAAAGTTGGTCATTCAGTAGATCAAACTTCTCATTTTAATTTTTGTTATAAGAGATTTGAGTTCTAAAACTTGTTTGAATGTTTTAAGAGAGGAACCTGAATAACGTCAGTAACCAAAATATAAAAAAAGCTTTTCGCTAAAAAGGCCTATATATTTTATTTTTGTGGCATTCACTCAGCTAGTTGCTAGCCTTTTTAGTTCTTTTTTTTTTGTGGCCCTTTTTAGTTCTTCTTGTAATTACTAAAAGATCTGATGAAAGTCTGAACAAAAGACATGAAGATAACTCTCAGCATGATGTGATCTGAAGCAAATTTATCTGATTCCTGCAGAAAGTGGCAAGGCGACTTGTTTTTGGGAAGGGGCACAGTAAGCTTGACTGTGAAACAAGAGAAAGGAGAAAAAAGATCAAAAAGTTCAAGGAATCAGCTTGGAAGTGTGTTTATTTCCTTTCTGCTGAGTTTCTTTCACTGTATGTTACATATGACGAGCCGTGGTTCAAAAATACCCGTTATTTTTGGGTAGGACCGGGAGATCAAGTATGGCCTGATCAGAAATACAAGTAAGCAACTTATAAGTGTCTGAAAAGTTGTGTATTAAATTATACTGGTTAACTTGTAGTCAGTATTAGATATGTTGAACTAGTGTTCTATAACTTCCAGATTGAAGCTTAAGGCTGCTTATATGTATGCTGCTGGATTCTACACATATTCCATATTTGCGTTGATTTTTTGGGAAACAAAACGTGCAGATTGGGGCGTTTCAATGTCCCATCATGTGGCAACTGCTATTCTCATTAAGTTGTCTTACATATTCAGGTTCGCTGCTGATCTACCGCATGGCTGTTAGGCTTTAATGATTTGTTTTTAGTCTTAGTTTGTCTTCTGTTTGTACTTGCTTATATTATACTGTTAGGCAATCTAGATTTCAGCTGATGGGTTGTAAATTATAGTTCTCTGTTCAATTCTATATATTTTGGTCCCTCACTTTAATAATAGTTTTACTTCACGACATTACCTGCATGTCCATGATTGTCTATTTAACTCCACTTCATGATATAGGAGCATCTAGATTTGTACACTCAGATCTAAAATCTTGCAATTGATCATTGTTGATTAGAGTGGGGTTATGAATCATTCTGTCTTAACGGGATTGGTATGATCTAGATTCTAGTAACTCCTCATAATTCCATACTTATCTTTGTTTACCTTGTATTCTCACGGTACACACTTTAAGGTACTGCTGGAGTGCGCCACTTCAACATTTCAATCTTGACCTTGAGCTGTTCGATGTTTTGCTTGATCAGCTTGGGTGCATCTGTTATAGTATTCCATCATTGTTAGAGTTGATGCTTAGAGCTACTTATGTTTATTGCCACAACCTATATGTGTAGCATATAAGAACTTACAATAGTTAGTTGTGAACATAGTCCAATTTGCAAATACTTATGTTGCATATTGGAAAGAGTTGTACAAATATATCTTAATGTGTAGTTATTACATATAGATACACAATGTACATACTTACAAATGCAAAAGCTGAGGAAAAAACTTCATTTCTCTTCTTTCCCTTTTTCAAATATACTTGTACGTGACTATGCAGCAGTAGACATGAGAATCATTTTTTTTCTCGCAGAAAGGGAAAATCAATCTTGTGCATTATGTTCCGTGACTTATTTGCACCTAGGGTACTATTTTTTGCCATATTCACCTGTTTTCTTAGCTCCTATTTGATTGTTTTCATTGGAGAATTTATTTTTACACCATTTAATATTTCTCTATGCCAACTGGAAATTTTTTCCTGGAATCCTTGTTTAACAGATTTGAGCATTCTTTTTTAACAGATTTGCTCGTGTTGGTTCAATTGTTTTAGCCCTCCATGATGCATGTGATGTGTTCTTAGAAACGGGAAAGATGGCCAAATACAGCGGCTGTGAGCCACTTGCTATTGTTATGTTTCTTCTATTTGTTGTTTCATGGGTCATATTCCGCCTCATATGTTTCCCCTTCTGGGTCATTCGAAGTACAAGGTAAAAATAAATTGCTGCTCCTATTGCTTTTATAAATTTTTTTCTTTCAACACTCCCCTTCAATGGTCAACTGCTGTTCAGCTATCTATGGAAGTTGTAGAAACTCATGTCACATGACAGACGTTCTGTTTGTGTTTCAGATTGATTTTTCATTGTAATATAGATCAAGTCAACATTTCTATTTTTTTATGTATTGAGTTTTTATTATTCTTGACGCTATAGAGAAAGCACACATGATTTTTTCCCAGTAAATATAATGAAAAAGGTGCATTTGTTGTATCAATATTTTACAGTTATGTTCATCCTCATAAATATAGCACCACCTGCTGTTTTTTCTTTTATTGGAATTATGAATTGCTAAAACTGTGCATTAATTTAAATATATTAAGATAATTTAATTTACACAATTTATGATGTGTGGACTAACATGAAAATAGGTCATCTTCTATTTATAGGTACAGTTAAATGAGAACATTATTTATAAAAATTTTCAACTATTAAAAGTAATTATTATCAATAAATATTTTATATTATTTTCTTGTTTGATCTATTTCATAACTAAATATTGGTTTCAAGCAACTAGGGTTTGGAATTTTTATGAACAACTTGTGTCTATAAAGTAAAAGTTAATTATATAGAAAAAATTAATTTGTTCTTATTAATCATTAATTAATGTGCTTTTTTAGTTAATGTTATTATTTTTAGCATTTCTATTACTGTTATTTTTGTTAAAAATGTTGGTAGTTTTGTTACTGTTGTTGTTGATGTATTCATTATTTCATTGAGAATGGAGGATATTTTATCAGTTCAGAATCCACAACCACTAGGCATAGGAATCTTGGAAAAATGGTGGAAAAATGGATTTTAGAATTCTTATAGTTTAGCCAATCTGTGGAGTAAACTGCAACCCTTGAATTCCATGCCAAATGGCTCAAACAAAAATAGAATTGCAAGAATTAAAGAATATCTTTTTTAGGCACCAACTGCTATATTAATCTGGGTTATCCAGAAAGGCCTTGAAGATCATTGTTATGCATAATTTAGGATATCTGTATCGGAAGTAACGTGAGGAGAAAAAAAAACCTTTTGAGGTTTTTCATCCATGTCAATTTGGAGATGCTATTTAGGTGAAATATAATTGATAGTTTAAGGCTAGTAACAAAGTAGGTGACTATGTTATTCTTGTCAAGAAATAGTTACAAAGTAGGTGACTATGTTATTCTTGTCAAGAATTAGTTAAGTTCATCAAATTGATGAATAGATTCACAGGTTTTCTTAAAATTATCTATGATATCAGATTCCTTTGCCATTGTCTTGTATGAACTCTGCTGTTAAAAAGTTTTGATCTGAAAATTGAATAGCATATCAGCTGCTGTTTTACCTTCTTTCACCTTTTTCTGTGGCAGCTATGAAGTTGTCTTGACTTTAGACAAGGAGAAGCACAAGGTGGAGGGACCAATTTATTACTATATTTTTAATTCACTTTTAATCTCATTGCTTGTCCTGCACATTTATTGGTGGGTTCTAATATATCGGATGCTTGTGAAACAAATTCAATCAAGAGGCCATATTGGCGATGATGTTCGATCAGGTATGCATACTTGCCTCAATCCTTGATGCATGACATGATGGGAGTACAATATTTTTTTCATGTTGGATAGAAATCAAATCTTATGGCATATTAAATTCTTATTATGGCTAATTCCAAATGAAACCAATTTTTGATATGATGGATTTCAAACAAAAAATCATGAGCATGTTAAAAATGTGTGTTCTTTTTTCTTTTGCTGGATTAAACAAATAATGGGCATGATAGATGTTTCAATTATTGTTGGACTTCAAATGAAACCCACTATAGGCATTGAAATTTTCCTGTGTTTTTGTGTAGATTCTGAAGGCGAAGAAGAACATGAAGACTAATTAGGGACACATTCAACACTACCAGATACTTGGATGTGAATGAAATCCCTCTGCACAAGATTCATCTTATGGTGATTACCATTTGGAGTTACATGTTGTATTGGGTGCTAGAACTCAGCTGATATTCCAAAAATTTGATACTCTTGTTTAATTAGGTTTTAGCAGATTAACCTCAGCTACGGTCTGCTAGTTGGGACCCATGCCCTTTTTTCTTGTGTTATTGTAATTCTAATTCAATGACCACTTTCCATTGGATATACTGCACTATTGGTTGGATTTTGTAAATTATTTTCAGAAACAGGTGTGCCTGCAAAATAAGGGTGAACCCCATTATATGAATACTGTAGTTCATAATTTTTTATTATTTCGGCAACTTTTTGTTCAGTGTCAGTATTACTCCTACATCTCTGCTTTTTGGAGCCTGATTTACCACTGGGTTCTCCATTGTAAGGAGCTGTGGACTTGGGAATCCAGATTCAGTTGCATAGTATATGATTGCAGGAAACCCATAATAAACATTCAATTTCTATTATACAAATATAGTTTTCCTTACTTCTGTTCCATTTGTGTTTTTGTTTCAGATTCCATTTCATTACAGGAAATATAAAGTTTAACATCTGGTGATCGCTAACAATAGTTGCAAGAACGGAAATACTAGAATGTGAAAACTTTTTGCTACATTTAATGGAGTTGAGAGATAAAAAGCTCACTAGTATTTAAGTCCCCATACATTGCACAACAGAAAAATGAACAGTAGTTGGCTTGCACAATAATTTTACCAATTTTCCACATTTTCCCCATTTTGGCCATCTATAACAATATGAAGGAATGTAACCAACATTGATCTCTTGCAAAATATTGAAACTAAGAAAAAGAAATGAATGATACTAAAGAACAAGTAAAACCACTGAACATCTCGCATAAAGAAACATGAGAGATATAGGTGGGGAACACGGCAGTTTTGAACAGTAATACATGATATAGTTCAAGATGAAAACTTGGAAATGAGCTTGTCCACATGAATGATGATATCATCGATGTGAGGGCGGATGGCCAGCTGAGGTTGGAGCATCCAAACCACAAATTGGTGAAGAGCTTCAGGATAAGGAGGGTTGGACCCAGTCGGCCATTTAATTTGTGCATTCATGATGGCCAACTGCAAGCTTCCTCCTGATTCACCAAGTGCATACTCGAATGGTGATACACCATACCTGTGAGAACCAACACAAATTGAACTCCTTAAGATCTGTTAGTGGATCATTATAGCTTTTATGCCATCAATGACACATCTTGTCTTGGTTCAGCGGCAATGAAATATAGTTAAAACCTTTTCGCCTAAATAAAGGATTATTAGCTTTAACAGCACTACCAAATTTCACAAAATTTCACAATAATCAAGAAATAAAATAAAATGTTAATGAAAGAATTGCTAGAAGGAATAGCACAGTGAGGGAGATTTGAAGAACCTCACATTATTGCATACAGGGTACAACCTAGAGACCAAATGTCTGTTCTCTCATCAATACTTGTATTGCTGGGACAATCCCACAACTCAGGAGCTCGAAAAGCTGCAGAACAGTGTTCAGCTGCCCATTCCTATAGAAGGACAGAAAAACAATAGTAATAATCATTACTATTTGCCACTTCAAAGGAAATTTATAAGTATTAAACCTAAAAAAATGACTACATCATACCACACCACACGTTAAAAAGGTTGTAAACAAACCATATCCTAAAAGACACCAACATCTAGTTAATGTGAAAATGCATTATATTGGATAATTACAACATCGTTTTACAATATCCAACATAACTAATAGGCTATGCAAATGGAAGATTTGTTAGTTCACATGAAAAGCTGTTCAGAGTAGATATCACATAGAGCAGGTAGGAATACATAAACCACTTTGAAAAGTTCACATGAGCCAAGAGAATAGGAGTACAGAAAAGTTCTTTGAAAATATCACATGATCCAAGAGTATGGATGTAATGCTCTGGGCTCAGCTGGATAAAAAACTCAGGCTCTGGTCAAGTAAAATGGGCCTCAGCATGGGCAATAGCCTGAGAATTTAGACATAGTTGAATTTCTGTCTGAGCCCATGAGCTATTATTTAGTATTTAATAGGATAGACTCATGATATAGTCCAGTTTTAGACATGCCAGTCTGAACCCAAAATTAGGCCCTATTTTAGGTTAGGGCTGGTGCCTCACCATAGCCCATTTGCACCCCATGAACAGTAAGATGCCTGTGATAGTGTGATTGGATGTACTATTACTGTTGGGTCTATTTACAATTATTTTTAACCTAGCCAATCACATTAGCTTCACAGCACCACTCCCCATCAACCTGAGCTCAACCTTTAGGACAAGCAGCAAAAGATACAATAGAAGGTCATGATTACGTAGAGGTGAAGTCCCAACAGAATCTATAATGCCAGTTCCAGGGTTAGGAGACGTAAGCAGATCCTTACAGAACAATTAAAATTTGTGGTGTTAGGGACACTAAATAAACTAAAAATTATTTGAGAGGACCTGATAATGTATTAAATGATACAAAAGACATGGTAGACATTGTTAGTACCTATTGTGCTTCAAACAAACTACATGTAGGTGCTATTAGTGGTTGCTGTATATAAAGAGTTCCTGCTACAAGTTCACATATATTTACCCAGGAGGATGCTTTGAAGAAGAAACAATATAAGAAGGCCAACATGATGTATCTTGCAAATCAAACCCCAACACTGTAAAAGATTACCCAGCAAAACTAGGGGCTTGCCTTCCCTCACATGCCTAAGGAGCCCTAGTTAGCAATCTATTATTCTTTACATGGATACATGGAATCTGCAAGCCATCAATGTATAAATCCAATAGAGAAAAACCAACAACCATTAAAACTAACAACAGATTGAGAAATTCCAACACACAGGAGGAAATTAAGAGAAAACACTTAACAGATTGAAAAAATTGGTAAATGGTGGGATTGAATATGGAGAAAATAAGTGTAATCGTAAAAAGGAAGACAATAAACTATACCTGCAGCTGCAATGCCTCAGAACGAGAATGAATTTCCCTCCTTGCAGGTCGAGCACTTCCAAAATCCATTAAAATGGCAAGTGGTGGCTGACCCTTTCTATGTGTTATCAGAACATTACCAGGTTTGACATCGTTATGAGCATAAGGAGGATCAAAGCTGTGCATGTGTTTAAGTCCTGCACAAAGCTGTAAAAACTTGGTAGTAAGCAGAATGCTATTCTAACAAAAGATTGTAATGAGAGGGAAAAGATCCTAGAATCTATTATTAGAAATCATAAACTTTGTACCGTTCAAATGAAAATGAACACACTTATTGTCATAACCTACAAATACATATTTAAATTAACTAAATGTCCTTTCCAAATCCAAAGCCTCAACCAGTAAAGATATAGTTGATTAGCATATATGCTGATACAAGGAAAGGATGAAATCAGAACTCCAAACAGGAAATATGCTTAAGTACCAAGAATTCAGTGTAAAAACATGTTAGCATCTGAAAGAAGGATATTGACAAGTCTCAAATCACCTGGCGAAATATTTCCAGAACAATAACTGTTGAAAAGAACTCCTTTTTTGCTTGCATAGCTTTTGAATTGTCAAGTAAAGTTCCATCTAAATGAACTGGGAATAGCAAGTAAGCTTCATGGTTCCTCGATCCCTCTTGTTTACCCTACACAAGTTGAGCAGAGCATCAAAGCTGTAACTAAAGCAACTAGGGCACATATTTACAGAAAAAAAGTATATTAGAAGTTTATCTGCATAGAAAGCTACAGAATCTTAACTATACTAGTTGGGGCAAAGTAAGAATCACTTGAAAGATGCAAATGCATAATGAAAAGCTTGAATTTCCTACGCACTCAGATTTCATAATAAGTTTTTTATGTTGACTGATGTGCATAATAAAAATATGTTAGTCTTTACCTGCATCTAAATTACCAAATCCTTAAATAAATCATAGCTAATGTAGGGGCAATAGCTGCAGTAATGTAAATATTATCCACTAAAACAAAGAATAGATACAAGTGATCCTGTGTATGATATTGATTTTGCATTTTGATCACTATGATCGCAGTAAATTACATGGTAGAACATTTAAAACTATGAGAATTCAAAACCCAATTGTAATACATTTCTTGTGTTAAAGCTATTCAACAAAATGTCTTGTTGTCATAAAATAGTGATGGGTACTAGCTATGACAAATCACTAATACATTTTTTCTAATTTTATATGCTTTGAAGTCTTACCATGCCATTAGAAATGGCCCATCTTACAATCAGCTATAGTTATAAAACAAAATGGTCTAGATTAGCTTGGAAATAAAGTATGTTTAGATTCAAAATCGATTTTTTATCAGAAAAATAGCCTATGCTCCTACATAATATTGAATCTTAGGAACCTCTTCACTCAAAAGCAAGACAATCTCCAAATAAGCTACCCTCTTGAATTTGACAGAAATCTACTTCAGAAGAAAGCATTTAAAAAAATTTCAGTTTTATTATTTAAAATGTACTTGAATATCCAAAGTTGTCAAAACACAAGTATGGAAAGTGGAAATATAAAATAAAATAAAATGCTAGTTGTAAGAGTGTAAGAAGCAAAATCACAATGCGAACCAGTTTGGAAGACAGAAAGTATGAATCAGAATATCAATGTGAACTAGAGTGGTTTAAGGCCTATTAAGAAGTCTGTTGGTTGTTATAAGAAAACATTTCAGTTAATGTTACCAAGGAAAGAACCATTTTCTATTTTGATAAAGAACACAGATTTTTATCAGAATTACCTTAACTGAAATGATTGCATGATCAAGAAGAGGTAGCAGATTCGGATGACTAAAAAGAGAAGAAACATTGATCTCCTGCCTCACTTGCTCCAACTGCTCCTCACTTTGGATTAGGACCTTCTTCATGGCATATATCCCATCATCTGAATAAACATAACAGAATGTAATTCATACAACAGCATGAAAATTAATGAGCAAACTTCAACTATAGAACTACTCTGAATCTCCAACTAGTAATGGAACTAAGGAACTTAGAAAACCTTCCTGTAGTTTTGCCAGTCACACCTAACACTAATTGTACATGGACAACGTTATCCTAATGTTCCCATGCAAAGTTCCCCGTGCTTAAGTTCTCACTTCCTCCTTTATTCTCATATGCTTCCACTCACATTTCTTTCACAATTTCCTGCTCTAGCTAAGATAAATGGAATAAAAAACAAGTTATTTTATGATTCTTAGCTTAAATTCCATGAAGATTTTATCTTTATGACAAAGATCGGAACTTTAAGAAACCAAAGTCAGCAAAACCCAGTCATCGCATCTAAAACAACTACATTTCACACATCAATCCAGTAAACCCACAAAAAACCAGAGATCCACCAAAAATACGACGACAACATCAGGTAGGGAAAGCGAATTGGGAAAACCTGAGATGTGGGAGGGGTTGATAGACTTCTTCCTGGCAAGCCCGACTGGGGCGCCCACGGCGGCGACCTCCTTGACGAGGAAGACGAAGGCGAAGCCGCCCTCGCCGAGCTGGCGGACGATCCGGAAGCGGTTGTCGTTGATCCAGACGTCGCCGCCGCCGGTGGCCACATCATAAAGCGCGTTCAGACCCGAGAAAGAGCATCCCATTTGCTCGGCCCCCTCGTGTTGTTCCTCTTCCTCCTCTCCCTTCTCTTCTCTTCTTGTCCAGATCGAGTGTGGGGCTCTGCTCCAGATCTGAGATTCTGAGCACAACGACGACAACGACGACAATAATGATCTAAATTGGTAATTAACTATTAATTAAGATGTAGGAAGGAAATGCAATTGTACGGTTGGGTTTGGATTTAGGTTCGAGTTTTGACGAAAACTCAAATATTTTGTCAAAATATATCGGTTTCGACGAAAAATGTAACGAAATAATTAAAAATCTTAGCATATTTAAAGTCATAAAATACTTAAAACGGTCCAAATCGACTGAACGAAAATCATCAAAATATATCCATTTTGATGGACATTAAAATCCATCTAAATTTAAAATCTTAATTTAGACATCAACCAAGTCAAGATGGAGATCTTAAGCCATTGTCCTTTTTCTCGATCTAATTGTCCTAAACTAATTAGTTTGGTAATAAAAATAATTTGTTGGATGTCATTTTATTAGGCTGCCATATTTCTTTGAGCGATGGAAATGTACTTAGAAATTCAAATTTGCATTTATTATTTTAAATTTTTATAAAATATAATTAGAGATGTCAATTTAACTTGTAATTTCTAAGTAAATCTGAGTTTAGCTCGATAAAGTTGAGTTAGATTCAGAGTTGCTCTCTTGCAGCTGGAAGATTTATTAATTTTTTAATATAGAAAAAATATAACTTAAAAAATATATCATATAAGGTATAATATATATTTCATTATTTAATATAATTATTATATTATAATTGATATAAATTTTTACATATTAATTTATTTTTAAAATTTATTTTAATATATATTTTTTTTAAAATTTTTTAAATTTTTAAATTTGAGCCAAGGTGAGCTCAGCTCAGGCTCAGAGCGAGGGGAGCGGAGCTATTGACTTGGCTGCTTTAGAGGCTATTTTTAGTATTTGATTATTCGAAAGTCAAAATAAGAAATAAATTGAAATAATTTTAACTTTAAATACATAATTAGTATTTTGTGTGTAGGAATTCGAGCAATAATATGGATGAAAAAGTCAAAAGTTGTTTTTTAAAAACCTTTAGAAGTTATTTTTTAGTCTAAAAGGTTTAAATAACTTGCTTCTTCTTCATGCACTTCCCCGCTTTCACAGAAAAAGAATATAATAAATTAAAAAAAAATCAAAGTCTGAACTTTGAAATGGAAAAAAATAATATGAAATAAACGCATAAATGTCTTAAAATACACATTAATTCCACTGGATCACAATTCACATCAACTTTCTCTTCTTTTGGTGAACCAATCATGCTTCGTTGGGCGAAGCCAACACTGTTCTATACAATCTCCTCCTCACGGTCTCATCAACATATTTCTCTTCTCTATTTTCCATAAAAAATCTCAGCAATTTGATACAAGCACACTGTACAAAGTTCAAGCCTGTCGCTTTGGCGCCATTATTTTCTGCATCAGCTTCATGTCACCTTGGTCCGGACAGCTCCATTGCCTGCACCAGCAGCGATGAGTCGTCGGTGAGGTCGGAGTACCGCTCTGACGATGACAACTCAGGGGCCTTGAACTTGTGGGATTCGATGCGTTGTGACGCCTCCCACCGCTCCGCCAGGCCGTCGCCTTCGAGCATTCGAACAACCTCCGACATCTTGGGCCGGTGCCCGGGAAGGTACTGCGTGCAGAGGAGTGCTACTTGTACCATTTCTTCGAGCTCGATTCGGTCGTAGCTGCTCTTTAGATCTTTGTCCACCAGCATGTCCAGCTTCTTCTCCTGGTGAAGCTTCTTGACCTGGATGGAAATGAAAAAGAGATGTGAGAAAGTTTTGCCCTGCTGACAAGATCAACTCATGCAAACCAATCCACTGATTTCAGTAATCTTGGCATTTGCCAAGACGAAAATCGGAAAAAATCAGAGAAAATCATAATATCTTGAATATAGGCAGCCATGTTAACCTAAAATGATCCTCTAGGTGACATAACTGATATATTTTCTAGGGCAAAACAATGGTAGATAGTGCTTACCCAATCAAGCATGGCTCCTTTCTGGTTTGCTGCCTTCCCAAACTCTAGAGCTCTTTGGCCAGTGATCAATTCAAGAAGCAGAATTCCAAACCCGAAAACATCAGTCTTCTCTGAAGACTGGCCAGTAGAGAGATACTCCGGTGCAATGTGCCCGACAGTTCCTCGCACGGCAGTAGTAACATGTGAGTCCCTGTGATCCAAAAGCTTTGCAAGCCCAAAATCTCCAACTATTGCCTCACAATAGTCATCTAGCAATATATTAGCAGCCTTCACATCTCTGTGAATTATCTTTGGGTCACACTGCTCATGGAGGTACAAGAGGCCCCTTGCAGCTCCCAATGCTATTCGTTTTCGTGTGCTCCAATTCAATGGTGGTTTTGCTACATAAGATGTAGAGAAAATGATCAGCCCTCATGTTTAAATTTCTTCTCAAATAAATGTAAATTTGTAGAATGCCAGAAGGTCGTTGTTCACATCACAATCAATAGTTACCTAAAAAATGAGTCATAAACGCAATAGTTCATCATATACCTTTAAGTCGTGAAGCAACACTTCCATTTGACATGTATGGATAAACAAGAAGCCTCTCTGTAGCAGTCATGCAGAACCCGTACAATCTCAGTAGGTTCCTGTGCAATGCTAAGCTTATCATCTCGACTTCCATCTGAAACTGTATTTCTCCGCCAGCTGCATTCCCGTCTTTCAGCCTTTTCACAGCTACCAGAGTTCCATCTTGCAGATGACCTTTGTAGACATTGCCAAATCCTCCCTTTCCGAGAATGTTCTTGTTGCTGAAGTTATCAGTTGCAATCTGAAGCTCCCTAAACTGAAACCTTCTCAGGTTTCCAAGACACACTTCTTCCTTGTGTTGGTCTGATGATTGAAGTCATAGAGCAAAATGCTATATTAGAATCATGAATAAGAAAAATTGTAGATAGTATGGCTCAAATTTTTCCATACCATTAAGATCAAAGAATATTTGTTGGTTAAGCCTTTGTCTCCACCAGAGGAAAAGCCCAAACCCAATTGTAACTAGACAAACACATCCAATACTCAGCCCAAATGCAAGAGCGACCTTATGACTTTTCGGTTTTCCCATGGGTGGAGCACCTTTAGGAATTTTAAAAATGAATGTCAGAATCAAGCAAAAGAACAACACAAAGTGTAATAAGTCTCATAAGTGGAAGAAGTATATTAACTATAAATGTTGAACTGAAACCATTCAAGAAATAATTAGTCCCACAAGTGAAAGCAGTGTATGGATTACAATTTTTAGACTGAAACCATTCCAGAAAAATCCTACACAATCCACGCACAACTAAAATTTACTCATTTTGCAAGTGCTGCAGGCATTTGCAATTGACATTGAAAATTTAATTGAGCTAAATTATAAATAGATATAGAGATACTGCAAAAGTAGAACAAAAATTTCTCTCTTTCAGCAAATTTTCTATATGTAATACCATTTCTCATTTCTGCTGTTTGTTAGATCGCCACTATCATCTACCCTCTTCAAACGTACTAGGAAGTTACTAGTTAGAAAAATAAGAGTTTGCAAATTCATTCAAGGCAAAATCATTAACATGGATTGGAAGACAAATTTTGATGATATTACATGTGGACTGGGATAGATGCTGAAACAATAAGAGTGAGAAACACTACAAGACAGGATGTGAAGTGCTAGAACCTACAACTGGACAGCAACAGAAGAGGGAAAAAAAGACATGATGTGGGATATCTGAAGTATAGTAATTTGATTGTTGTGAAGTAATGAAGAAGATGACAGCAAGGTAGTGAAATATTATGGTTGGAAAAAACAGGGCCAAGAGGGAAAATGAAGCTCAACCCTTCCTTTTTGGGATACATTAAACATACCTTTCTGTTCTATTTGTCTTTATTTACTAGCAGATAAACCTTTTTATGATGAAACTATTCATCTTGATCAATGTTATCATAACAAGAAAATTACTCTAATTTCAGATAATAATTGACTCCAGTATAGGGAAACAGAATTAGCAAAAATAGGTTTAAATCAGTACTCAGTGAATTATTCAAGTCGAAGGAAGTTGGCATCGGCATCGTCCCGTTGCATTCTTTCTCCAAACCGGTTGCACAAATCAGAGGATTTCCGACAATACTGCAAAAAAAAAAGCAATTATATTGTATGGATTCAATGCATACTTTGAAATCAAATTAGAAGAAAACAGATTAGTTCATGGCACAATTAGATAAATTGCTGCTCTTATTTACGAGGATTTTTGTGTTCCAAAAACAGCAATCTCCCCATCCATTCAAAACTCAGGGAACTATTGTATTCACATTCAAAAAATCAAGATGGGTCAGCAAGAAGAGAGAGCCAATATCTTACCTGAAAGTCCTAGCTGGAAACTTGGGTATAGGACCACTTAAATTATTGTAGGACAAATCCCTAAGGTATGAAAGGAATAGGAAGCAAAAACATCATGTTAGACACCAGAGTCTCACTTGAAAGCAACATTAGCAATCTCCAACAAAGAGAAGGCCCGTGATGGGACTCACAGAAAAGCAAGTTGTATAAGATTTGCCAGGGATAGTGGAAATGCCCCAGAGAGACTGTTGTTGTTTAGCCTCCTATCTCAATCCATCCAAACAATAAACTTAGGTTAATAAACCATGAATAATTAAGGATTCATCCGTACCTAAAGCTTCTACTTACAGGTATTCAAGGCTCTTTAGGTGGCCCCAGGAGTTGGGAATTTCACCAGTGAAGGTGTTGTTGGAGAGGTCTAGTGTTTTAAGCTTGGACAGCCTCCCAATCTCAGGAGGGATTGGTCCTGATATATTATTGTTCTGCAGTAGCCTAAAGTACAAAAAGAAAATAAAGACAGTATAACAACAGAGTCAGGAGAAGAGGAAGAGCAATATTTTCTCAAAACATTGGAATTATAAAGAGAGCTTACACAGTCTCAAGATTTGTCAAGTTCCCTATGCTTGGGGAAAGAAAACCACATAAACTTTGGCTTGGAGTCCCTCTGCAAACAGCACAATCAAAAACTAGTATTTCTCAGACAAACAGAAAACAATATTCGATAATCTAATTCTAGAAACTTTTAATTTGCAATGAGACTTACAGGCCAATAACTAAGTTTTGAGGTGAACATGTGACCATAGTCCAGCTACATGGATCAACAGAGTTTATATCCCAGTTGGCAAGAACGTCACGAGGATCTCTGAATGCGTTCCTCATGTTCATCAGAGCTTGCACTTAGGAACCAAAAGCAGTAGAAACCGATCAAATTTTGTCCTTCTAAATGAAACAAAATAAGATAAAACAAAATGAGAAAAACTACCTTCAGGATTGACACCTTTGGATGAGAGAGGTGGCAGCAACCCATCAGAAGAAGCCCAAAAGCAGATGCAGAGCAGAAGAAAGATCCCAACTTTACCATTCCTTGCACCCATTGAGCCTAGTGGCTTATGAAGCATAAGCACAAACACTTAAAGACCATCAATGGTCACTCACTGACTCACCGCTATGCTATGAACCTTTGGATCTTTACCTGCTCAGACGTAAACAAGCAGCTAACCCTCAAGCCACTCTGGTGTCAGTGGCCATTGCCTTGGTTGTATGCAAAGGGGAGGAAAAGGAGAGAAGGGAGAGGACTAAGCATGCCTGCCACTCTTTGGTTCTGTGCAGAAAGAAGGAAGTGAAGTGTTAAAAGAAGTAAAGAGCAAGGGAAGGAAAACCGATGCCAATGCTCCAGAGAAATCTAAAGACAAAAATTCCTTGGTGGGGTCAGTTGCAATCACTTGCTTGGGAAGTGTGCTTTGGAGAATTTTATGTCAGATTAAAGCATGACATTGACAAATGTACAAAATACAATATGATCCAGATGTGTATGAGTAACGTGTGCTTTTGCTTCTGAGTGTTGCTGCCGAGCATATCTTTTTGAAAAGAGATGGGGGAATTTTTTTCCTTTTCATTTTTTTTTTTTTTTTTTTTTTTTTTGGCCATTTTGTGTTTGTGTGGACGAAGAATGAGAGAGAAAAGTGAGCAAATAAAAAATATTTGAGCCACTTGCGTAAAGAGGCTAATGAGGAATGTTAGTTGGAGAAAGAATAATTAGGAAAGCAACTAATGATGCTGTCTCAAAAGAGGAGAGGGGGGGCGGGGTCCATGGCACGTGCCAACGGAATACTGGTTGCTCGTTTGGTGTACATATCCCTAGGCAAATCTGACGCATCATCACCGTTCATCCATATATTTACTCTTTTTTGGTTTTTTCTATACGTTAGTTATCCTTTTTGAACAAGTACGTATGACTTGAGTAGAGTTAAGCAAGAACATAAATCAGAAACTCAAATTTGGACCCAACACAATGAGTTTTGAGTCTTGAGTATTATGTTTTGGACTCTGATTCTATCTTTTAATGTATTATTTGAAATTTTCTCTTAATAACATTGCTTTCTATTAAAGAAAAAAAGAAAAAAAAATTACAAAAAGGATTGGTATTGAGGGAGAAAGAGAGAGAGAAAGACACAGAGAAAGCAAGGAAAAGTGAGCATGCAAGAGAATCCAACATTCTCTGGGTTGAGCCACTCGTTAAGGTCCTAAATTCTGTCTTTTATGTTGTGCTGTTGCCTCGAGATTTGTGTGCATGGCATATCTTTGTTGCAGTATTCTACTTTATTTTTAAAATTTGTCTTATTAAATTTGTACTGTAATAATGGTGCCTACAATTATCTATCGGGTTAATTACAATTAACTCCTGGAAATCTTCAATGGTTACATTGTATAAACTCCCTAATCTCCCAATGATTTTGTAATTTGAGTTTTTTAGGTACAACATGAAAAATAGCTAAATTATTTTTTTTATAATTATGTATATAAATTTGTAAAATTTTTTTGATAAGATTTCAAATTCCTGTATTGCTTTTTACAGAAAATATATCCAATGTATTTCTTAATGGCTATAATCAAAAGACGAAAATAATTTTATTATAATCGTTAAAAAATTCTCTATAAATATAGTAAAATTAAGGATAAATAAGGCAAAATTTGAGAAATTTTTTCAATAACAATTACAACTAAAAATAGAAATGTCAAATTTGAAGTTTAAAATAAAAAATTATATTTTCTGACATTCAAAGTAAGGTAAAAATAAATATTTTACTACTTAACATAATCATAATTGATCATTTTTCAGATAAGTTGGGTCTGAAGAACCTAAAATGTAGTTAAAAATTTTAAAAAAAATTATACATAATTATAAATAAAAAAAAAGTCAAGTGCTATACATAATTCAACTATTTTTCAAAGAGTTATGCTTAAAAAACTCTTGCTATTTTTGCATGTAAGACCTAATATTATCTAAATTGCATAAACAACCCATACTTTTTTGTATTTGCAAATCTCTCTGCATCTGGTGGTTGCTGTTCTTTGAATTTTAATGGGTCTCGACTATCAACCAAATGAGTGACTGAGAATTAGGCAATTGATAATACAACAGCAAAAATAAATACTAAAGTTGGTATTGATCGGCCAGGCCACAAGGAAACCTCATGCTACCTTCGTCCACCCTTTCTACTCTTCTCTGTATATACATAGACACATCAAAATCAAAATTGTACATGTATATGTACATATACATAGGTAGAAATATTTCTTTTTTGCTTCCCACAAGCGTATACGTGGCCATCTACACGTAGCATCGATTGAAAAATGTATAATGCGAAAGACTAATTTGAGAAAATTCACAACAATTGAATCGCATTTCTCTTTTCAAATTGTGCATTGCAAAGGTGGCTTACTTGATGCATCCAAATTGATCAAATCAAAATGCTTGGGACCCCCAATTATCCCCACATTTAGCCATCATTCCCACTTTGACATTCCTCCCTTCCACACTCGCAAACCTTTTTTTCCTAAAGCTTTTGTCCCTTAATATATAGCAATTTTTTTTGGCCATTGCTTGGTTTTCTTTGTCAAGTTTGTTATTTTTAAGGGAAGATTTATCATAAGTTAATGTTAGAAAAAAATAAATATTATGATAGAAAATATATATTCTTAAATTATACTTAATTAATTTTAATGATAATATTTAATTTTTAGTTATATATATATAAATTTAATCATTTTATCTTTTTTTTATTTACATAATTAGAAATTATTATTATTATTATTAATTATAAAAATAAATATATTTTTGTTGGTATACTGTGATACTGGGTGATGTGTGTTTGTTGTGGTCTTCCCCAATTTCGATCAAATTAAATAAACTAAAAATATTACATAAAATATAAAAAAGGCTCTTTTGTGCCATTCCCATGTGAGTGGTGTGTGATTTTGACATTTATTCTCTTGTACTCTTCAAGCTCTATCTAGGGCTTTCCAATCAAATTTGCTTCTAGTTCTTCCTCTGACAGGGCCAAAACTCTAGTTCTTCATTTGTACAATTGCACTGTTTATGGGTAATTCCATGTTTGTCTTTTCCAAAAAAGAGAATCTCAGAGGCAAAATTCCCATACTTTCTTTAGTAACAAATTTTTTTAGATTTTAATTTGTATTTTTTTTCCACATAAAAAAAATAACATACAAACCTTTGAGATTTTGACTTATTTTATAGAAGCCATTGAGTTAAGATTCAATGGTTTTAAAATCGATTTTTTAGATAAATTCTCTGGCTAAAAATATTTTAGGTTTTTATTACCAAAGATCTTGGTCTCAATCTTTGTTTACTTTTTCCCTGTAGCTACTCTAAATAGGAATGTAATTGAGTTAAATCGAGCTCATATATATTAAGACTGAGTTTGAATTTGAGCTTGAAGCTAAAATTTAAATTTTGAATTTGAAAATTATATACTAAAATTTTCAAATTAAACTCAGGTTTCAGATTGGGTCTATGTATTCTTTGCGAAATTTTAGACCCGAGTCCATTCGAAAACTTGAAAACCCTAAACTAGAATCCCAAAAATTTTGGACTGAATTGGCTAGGGTTTTAGACTGCTCGAGCCCATTTACAATCCTAACTCCAAATTAAAGGAAGATAGGGGCAAAGTAAAAATCTTAATTTTTTTTTTCTAATTTTCCATCTATTAGTAGTATTGAAATTGCAAATATTCAACCTTCGCACGATCGAAACAAGTATGTCTCATCTAGGGCCCGTTTGGATCAATTTGGGATTCGGAATTGGGTGAATTGTCAATTTAGTCAATTCCAAAAAATTGGGAGAATTGATTGAATTGATAAATTCCGGTGTTTGGATATACTTTTACAATAAAGAAAAGGAATTGTCAATTCACTCAATTTCGTAAATTCGATTGTTTGGAATATAAATAAAAATCAATGAATTCCCAATTCGTCAATTCTTGAAATTCTGATATTTGGTTGGATTTGAAATTAGAGATATAATCACCCAATTCTGAATGGGTGAGATTACCCCCATTTTTTTTAACCTTATCTATATCTAATTTTAAATAAATATAAATATTAAATTAGTAAATTAATTAGACATATTTTTGTGATTAAAAAAATAAATAATATTATAATTTCATATTTATAATATCTAACTTTTTTCAAAAAAAAAGGATAATTTTTTTAAACAATATTCAATCAATAAAATATTTTTTAATATAGAAGTAGTTAATTTGTAAGTATCAAAATTTATAGGAATCAATATATAACATAAAATAGATTCACATATAGTTAACTTATAAGTATCAAAATTTATAGGCATCAACATACAACAGAAAATATATTCATATACAACATATAATATATAGACACACAATTGACCTCTAAAACACAATATACAATTCAGAAATAGACATATAGCCAATTTTTAAAAAGAGAATACAACATATGCATATAGAACCATAATATGTAGAATATAAAATAGATAGTCATAGTACATAAAAAGTTATAATATGCCAAAGTCAATAATTAAGCTTCATCATTAGTATAGATAAAGTCAATAAGTTCAAAACATACTTATAATAAAATATCATATTACAACCGCTGGTCGAAAAATTCTTACAACCATTCAACCTTAGCATCGTCGTTCATGTCTTCTACGAAAGCCATGCCATCGGTATCATCACCATGTAAGTGCCTATAGGCAATCTTCAAGAACAATGCACTATAACGTCCTTTGAATCAGTTTAGTATGGAGCACAAATTTTTCTTCCATGAATCTCTTGAAGCTGACTTAATGGCACATACAACCTTGCGCACGCCCTCCATCAACTCTGCAATAAGTTCATCGTTCAACGTGTTCCCCTTTCGTTTTCGTGCCTTGAAGCTATCACGAGAACTAGTTGCTTGTGCATTGCTTTTAGAGTTGGTTGCGACATTATTTCCTACTCGAGCTGTGTATGTGCTTTGCCTAGAACTACCAGGAGCATCAAAATCATCATCCCCTACTGTTTATTGCTCTTCCACCTCTACATCTCTACCTGACGCCCCTCCAAAATCATCCTACAAGTAGCAGAATCTGTTCCACAGATAAGGAGCAACTCATCATACAGCGGAATTGGCTTGTTCAAGAATTGATCAAAGTCTTTAACCTTCTGCATAATTTATTTTGGTCAAATATATAAATATGTAATATTTCAAAGATAAATTTGTAATTTTGTAAAATAAATTTTTATTTTGACTTACACTTTTGATGTCGAGATATACTTGCCCAGTGGCAGTGATCATCTTATCAATGTCATTTCAGCCCACCTCATTGTAGTCCTTTAACTTAATGATTATTGTTGCATACTACTTTAAGGTTCTATAATGACTATCAATATTATCAGCAATAAAATTACTATTGAATTGGGCAATAACAGCAGTAGCAACTACCACGAACACGAGCGGCTTGAAACCCTTATCCTATTTTAGTCCGACGTGTACTTGCTCGACAAAGAATCTATCAAGAAACTGAGATTCCCTTTTTGACCAAATCTTGTAAGATTTATGTGTCTTTGATGATTTTGCTTTCTGAATTCCTTCTACATTTTTTGTGTCTCAACAATAACAAGACTCAAATCTTGATTCATTGAGTCGGTCATCGACTGGGAGTTAACATCTTCAAGATTGAAAAACTCCATCCCTTACAAACAAAAACAAACTTTTCAGCAAATAAAGATGTATAGAATTATAACAAATGACAATACCAATAACAGTTAACAAGCGAGTGTCAAATAACCTATTATAGAAAGTTTAAAATACAGATAATATAATAAAACACATGTTCACATAAGGAAGAAGCCTAGTTATTATTGTAATCTTCTCATATCTCAGTGGCTAATTAATCTCTCAACTGAATTCACTTTTGGTTCTCTTCTCGTTGCTCTTTGAGGGTGGAACTTGTATACAACGGCTCCTCTTCTTCATCAAAACTATTTTCATCTTCATCTAACATCGATTCTACAGGTTTCTTATTCAACAATTCATCATAAGAATCAACTGTAAAGATGTAGTTGTGTAAGACACAACATGCCAAAATCAAATCAACCTGAGTGTTGAATGAAAAGAATGGAGTCTCAGCCAGTATGCTGAATCAGTTTTTCAATATACCAAAAACACGTTCAATTTTGGACCTTAATGATGCATGTCGGTAATTAAATAACTCCTTTGTATTTTATGATATACGACTGATATGTTCCATCATATGGTATCTAACACCTCTATATAGTGCTATAAAATTAGCCATTGTCGTATAGTTGGCATCGACAAGATAGTATTTGCTTGAAATTAACATAATAGGATCAAAATAAAATCCAGTCAAATGTCAAACTATATATAACTTACAAATCTTACTTTCTATTTGTCTCAATCCACTAGGTGCAGGTCGAGTAATAGCATCTTTTAGAACAACGAAATCATTCGTCGATCTCTCCCAACCAGCCAAGACATAAAGAAATTTAAGTTCAACATAAGTTGTTGTTAGTATATTTTATGTGATACCCTTACGCCCTCGAAAACATGTAACCATGTCTGATGAAACTTTTGCAGGAATATGCATTCCATCAATCAAACCAATGTAATCTTACATGGAATAAATAGTAAAAAATAAAACATATATTTTATTTCTGACAGTAATAAACCATTATCAATAACATTCCTTGAACCACAGATAGTGATTAGGATTGTTCAGAATTACTGTACTAGTCAAGAAGACTGCCTGAGACATGAATTCATCTCGAATTCCACATATAGCTCGCAAGCACATGTTAAAATATCGACTAATTATTTTACTCAAACGCAAGAACACTATCTTCATACTCCTATTCCTTGAATGAAAATCAATATAATACAAAAATATTGCAAGTTATTTCTCAACAATTATATATCGTGTGTCATACAGAAGGTTACGGTCCCATAACATGTTGGCCAAATTTAAAAATACCGTAAGATTTATCCTCAAGTACTCTTGACAATTACTTCTCCCGCCACGTAGCATATGCTCAAACACACCTCTCCTAAGTATCTCTCTATTGACAAACGGTTCAATACATAAACAAGCTTTTTTTCTTCTCGTCAATAATTGAATTATGATACACACAACTACTATAACAGTAAAGCCACCAGTTTAAATGTTTAACAATTCTAAGTCCTCGTCATCATCCATCGATCGAAATTACTGAACAATAATAAATTTAAGTTCAACATACACATACTTATTATCAAATTTATATCAAGAAAAAAAAGACACTATAGATTAGGAGCTAAAAATATAATTATAGTTAAAACTAAATATATATGGATTCACAATGCTAAAATGAACTAAATCTAACCATTTTCCATGCACGACTACTTTTCGAAATCATGAACTTACATGAACTGAACCTAACCAATTTTAATACATGAGTATTTTCTAAAGTCGTGAATATTTTACTAAAATATGCCGAATACTCTTCGATCGGCACAAATCAGAGATTGAGAAAACTAAGAAGAATATAGGATTAGTACTTGGAGCTCGCGCCTACTCCGATCTCCGGCGAGGATGGTTGCTACGATCATGAGGGGAATGCTTGTGTAGAGGATCAGTGCAGATCAAAAATTGAAGATCGGATATGGGAAAAAATGAGAAGAATATAGGATATAGTACCTGGAGCTCGGCGCCTGCTCTGATCTCCGGCGAAGATGGCTGCTACGATCATGAGGGAAATGCTTGCTGTAGAGGATCAACGCAGATCAGAAATTGAAGATCGGATATGGGAAAAAATGAGAAGAATATAGGATGCAGTACTTGGAGCTCGGCACCTACTTCGATCTCTGGCGAGGATGGCTGTTGCAATCACAGAGAGAATGCTTGCTATAGAGGATCAACGCAGATCAAAAATTGAAGATCGGATATGGGAAAAAATGAGAAGAATATAGGATGCAGTACCTGGAGCTCGGCACCTACTTCGATCTCTGGCGAGGATGGCTGTTGCGATCACAGGGAGAATGCTTGCTGTAGAGGATCAGCGCAGATCAAAAATTAAAGATTGGATGTGGGGAAAAAATGAGAAGAATATAGGATGCGATACCTGGAGCTCGGCGCCTGCTCCGATCTCCGACGAGGATGGCTACTACGATCACAGGGGGAATGCTTGCTGTAGAGGATCAGCGCAAATCAAAAATTGAAGATCAGATATGGGGAAAAATGAGAAGAATATAAGATGCAGTACTTGGAGCTCAGCGCCTGCTCCGATCCCCAGCGAGGATGGCTGCTGTGATCATGGGGGGAATGCTTGCTATAGAGGATCAGTGCAGATTAAAAATTGAAGATCGAATATGGGGAAAAATGAGAAGAATATAGGATATAGTACCTGGAGTTCGGTGCCTACTCTCATCTCCAATGAGGATGGTTGTTGCGATCATAGGGGGAATGCTTGCTGTAAAGGATCAACAAAGATCAGAGATTGAAGATCAAATATGGGGAAAAATGATAAGAATATAGGATGTAGAACCTGGAGCTCAGCACCTATTTCAATCTTTGCGAGGATGGTGCTGGAGCTCACGACTTGCTCTGATCTCCAGCGAGGATGCTTGCTGTGATCACCGACGGAGATGCATGCTGCACAGAAATCGACACAGATCAGATAATAGTAAAGATCAAGATCAAAGTCCGAGATAGAGAAGAAAAGCTCGGGACGGTGACATGCAGTGAAGAAGATCGATGCCAGGGACGGTGATGGAAACACAACACAATAGTGAAGAAGATCGATCGGAGATAGAGAAGAAAAGCTCAGGGCGGTGACGTGCGGTGAAAAAGATCAAAGCCGAAGACGGAGAAGAAAAGCTCGGGACAGTGAGACATGGTGAAGAAGATCAATGCTAGAGACGGTGATGGGAACACAACATAGTAGTGAAGAAGATCGATCAGAGATGTAGAAGAAAAGCTCGGGACGGTGATGCGTGGTGAAGAAGATCAATGCTGGGGATAGTGATGGGAACACAACCCAACAACGAAGAAGATCGATCGGAGACGGAGAAGAAAATCTCGAGATAGTGAGGCGCAGTGACGAAGATCAAAGTCGGAGACAAAGAAGAAAAGTTTGAGACGGTGACGCACGGTGAAGAAGATTGATGCCAGGGACGGTGATGGGAACACATCATGGTAGTGAAGAAGATCGATCTGGTGAAGACGGAGAAGAAGCTCGGGACGGTGATGCACAGTGAAGAAGATCAAAGCTAGAGACAAAGAAGAAAAGCTCAGGATGGTGACGCGCAATGAAGAAGCTTGGGGCGGTGAAGACGGAGAAGAAGCTCAGGACGGTGACATGCAATGAAGAAGATCAAAACCGGGGACAAAGAAGAAAAGCTCGAGACGGTGACGCGCGATGAACAAGATCGATGCCAGGGACGGCGATGGGAACACAGCACTGCAATGAAGAAGCTCGGGACGGTGAAGACGAAGAAGAAGCTCAGGACAGTGATGGGAACGAAGGCTGAAATTAGGGTGAGGAATTCTCAATTCCTCGCCAATTTTAGGATGAAATCACTGTTCCCACATGTTGGTGGGACCCAGCCAATTCAGTCCCGAATTGTGAATTCCAAACATCTCAAATCGAAATTCAAACTAGTAATTCAGAATTACTAGAATTGCGAATTCACAGAATTCCTGAATTTATATTGACATCCAAATTGAGAGAATTGGGGGAATTGGTCCAATTCCCCCAATTCTCTCAATTCGGGCTATTTGGAATTGATCCAAACAGCCCCCTAATCTATTTTAACACGAAGTATTTGTACTTTGGTGCCAACTTGAATTTATCTCTATCACACCCCGAACCATAAACTTGGGGAGTGAGCATGTTGTATACTTATGAGGTTGATGTCTTATAAAGCCCCATAGACATATAAAGCCATATTTAAATATGCCTATGTAAAAAATAATCTCTCACAATTAAAATTAATAAATTTTCAAAATACATGAGTGTAAATTTCAAATTTCAAACTTACAAGTTTACATAAATAAAATCGATTTCACTAATATATCACACCTCTAATTAATTAGTAAAACTCATTTGACTAGATCTTTTGATGTTAACTAAATTTTAATTTACAAGAAAATGAGTCATCTATGTTAATATATATATATAATTTAAATTCTAAAACTAAATTACATATATATTTCAAAATCACGTAGTCATAAATTATAACATAATTAAATATAATATATTGGACCAGATAATAGCATTATCTTATCGAATTCAGAACTTCATAAATATATTCACTTTTTTATTCAAAATATATTTTAGTCTTCAATATCAACTATGATCATATACTTAATCCAGTGACACGGGTCATATACATAATATTTGAAATCAAGTCATATCACAAAAGTACCATACTTAACCCCTCAAGTTAAGTCACATCACAAAATCGGAATTAGTTCCCCACAAACACATATACATGTTGGCATGGTCAAGATTTTTTCTCACTGACAGGACCACATCACACAATCAAATTATATATGTAATAAGAGACATTTAGTAAAAACTTTGTAGTCCTTATATAATTTTATAACAAAATAAATAACTATATCTTAGTTTCACAAGTTTTCAAAAATAAAAATTTAGTCTTGATTTCAAAATACATATAATATAAACCTAATATTCAATAAATTATTTATTACATATTACAATAATATCAAAAATAATAAATATTTAAAATAATTTATATAAACTAATATAGGATGGAGTGACTTATTTATTTACCTCAATCATAATAGATGCAAATCATAACCTTAATTGACTTTTCAAATAATTTTTTTCACCTTCATCTTCCTTGATAATATTTTAAACTTTCTCAAATTATCTCTCTCTCAAAAGCTTTTTTTTTCTTCTTTAAAACCCTAGCAACCAAAAATCTGTACAAAATCATATGCAATATATATATACGTTATTTTACATAACCCCTAAAGTTGAATATAATTTTATCATCTTCTTTTTTTCTAATCAATGCCCATAACACGCGCTGACTTTTTGCTATTTGCATCTCAGATTAAGAAATTTGCATAAAAGCCCTTGAATGTATCATAATTACATCTTACTCCTTTTATACTAAATCAACTATTTTTTAAATATCCAAGTCCAAAATAGTTTGAATCAAAAGGGTCGGGTAACACAATCTCAATATCACCAATGTCCTTGGAACACATTATTTGGAGTGGTTGCGGTAGTTGTAACTATACCGCATGAACTACTTTTGCATCTCCTCAATGATCACAACCAAACAAGCACTACCCCCACACATTTCTTTCCATCAATCTATCTCAGCTGTGTCACCTTTTTGTGGCGTTCTTCTTTCATTTGGCTCTACCAAGGCAAATCATGGTTGATCCAACCAATTTCCCTTGTCCACATGCATAGGATTGCGAAGTGTTGTAGTCGAGCTGTGGATTGAACTTCACCTGTTCTGTATCTCCCTTTCAGAACGACGATCCTATGAAGCCACAGTCATTGGTCATCTGGAACTCTTTCCAACGTACCCCTCTTGAGCTAAATCCCACCATGGAAGCGTACCTGGGACTAAAATGAAGTTACAGACGAGAAGACACCAGGAAAGCAACTCAAACATGTGGCTCAACAGTAGCAGTACATGCCAGTGTACTGGGGCCGTACGCTTGGTCTCACGAGGGACACCTCCCCGATTTGCACGAGTCCCGTTGTCCTCAAACGGCTGGCCGGCATCTAACCCTACAAACTGTTTGCTCGAAAGAGAGCAGGAAGCGCCAAGCATTTGGACATGGGAATGTTACAGTCTCAGCATGTGTGCTGTGATGCTTCTTCTTCTTGTTTTTTGCTCGTCTATGTGCTTATATATTTGATGGCAGCTCGACATGCGGGGCCAAACACTTGGATGTTTTCATCTCATTTTCTTTTTCGGCTATTTTTTTATGAAAAAAGAAATCCCCACTACAGCATATTAGTCTATTATTGGTACTAAATTTGCACCATTAACAGGAACATTAACGTCAGTAAATTTTTACTGACACTAATTTGTGATACTAAGAAATCTCCATATTTATTTTATTCGTAAATATTTACGATACTAAATTAAATTTCTAAAATTTTATGAGAGTACTCAACTATGATAGTAAATGTCATAGAAAAAACAATATTTCCGGTGCTAATGACCTTCGTGCTGAAAAAAATCACCATTAGCGTCGCTAATGGTCCAAAATATTAGTGTGCATATTATTAGTGTTAATATAATATTTTAATTCTATTTTTACAATATTTATTATATAACTTATATCTTGAATATAGTTATATAAAGTAAAAATAATCGATACATACCCAAAGAAAAAAAAAACTCCAAATTCAATGGATACATCTCAAAATATAAGTTGTTATATAGTACTAAATTTAAACATAAAACATTCAAAGCAAAAAAATAGTAGCCTATGCCCATGTCCACTTGTCTTGTTCCCCACCACTGACTTATAGATGATCTTCTTGTATAGTTTTAAATAAATACAATTAGAAATTTATAACTTGTATAATCAATAAATTCATATAATTATATAAACTAATAAAATATATGAGTTTATAACTCATGCCCGTGTTCGTGCAAAAACCTCCACTCTTGTGCTCGTGCTTATGATCAAATTTCCACCCTTGCGATCAAGACCCCACTCCTGTGCTTATGCTCGTGCATGTCCCCAAATCTTCACTTTTGTATTTGTATTTGTGCCCAAATCACGATCTCGTACCTAAGTCTCCATCCTTATATCATGCCCAAATCACGATCCGCGCACCTAAGAATCTACTCCTGTGTTCATACCCAAATTACGATCCTGTGGCTAAATCCCCATCATTATGCCTATTTTCATGCCCAAGTCCTCACCCCAATGTTCATACCGTGCCCAAGTCCCTACCTCCAACCTAAATCCCTACTCTCCCTCTCTTTATTTATGTCCATAAGTTATGAATTTTTAATATGTGTAATATCAAAATGTAATTGTACTAATAGGATTGATATATAATATGCTTACTTGCAATATACAAAATTTACCCAAGTAACTTGTGAAGTGGAAGGAGCCCCCCCAAACGTACTTAGTTACCATCAGCATCACCTTTGTTGCTGGGATGCTAGAATTAGGACCTCCTTAATTTGTAATAGCAAGTATGTATTAGCATTATAAAAAAAATATTCCATACACACTACAAATATATAGTAACATAAACATGGATTTGATTTATACCCCGAGTTGTGGGGTAAACTAAGATATAATATGAGGGAGATATTCGAATATCTCTTTCTTGAACCTCTTTAATGTTGAAGCAACTTCCGTTAGGATCATTATATGCATTTGACCCTGAGTATACTTAAGAGACTTATCTTATGAGGCTTTTGAGGAGAACTTGGAGATAGAATTGAGAGTCGGCTTTATACCAAATGTCCAAAGTCGGCCACATTTATCAAATCTGAACACCTGATTATAGATCGTCTTTTGGATAACCATATTCAAGAGAGAGTTATCCTACAATATGGGTAATAAAAAAATAACATCATTTCATTATAATAAATATTATCAAAAATTAAGTTAAACACTCACTATTGTGGTTGTGGACATTGCGTTGACTGGCTACTTGGCCTTCTTGGTATGGGATGTGAGAAAGACATCTAGTTTGAAAGACTCAACTCTAGTGAACGACTCAAGTTATAAGTGATACCATTTATGTTAAATGAAATATACCGAAGAAAGTGTATGTCAGAACTACACATATTTAATTTGATTAAGTTAAAGAATATATTTTAGCTTTTAGGTTAGTATACCCTTTATGTTCAAAAGAGTGACTCATCTTTTGACTCTTTTTGTGTCTTTTGTTAATGCAACTCAATTTCTAAAAGAATAATATCAAATTGTTAGGACATGTAGCGTAAGTGATAACCGTATTCAAATTCTAATAACTAAGGGGTTAGAGAAATACTAAGATTTTTTCTATCCACTAATATTTAACTAGAACATGCCACAGGTCTTTCTCAATCCTTGAATTTGAACAGGTGGCGAGTCTCTTTGAATCATTCTTAAATAATGTGAACTATTTCTTCTTTATGTTCACTTTTTAGTCAAGCCAATACTTGCCAAGGGTCCACATTATGTTTTTCTTTACATTATCCTTCAAATTTGTATTGACTTGAACACACAAATATTAGAAAAGTCAAAATCATACGAAATATAATGAATATCACTATATGAGAAAATATAATATAAATAGATATTACTTTTATGTCTACCTACATCTGTTTCTTCTTTCTTGTGTCATAATCTGCTAGTCTATGTAAGTCATTAACAACTTCTTGTTGTCTTTTACAAAAATTTCCAACTAGGTTGAGAGCCATGTCGAATTCTTGCCAATAACTTAGTTGTGGCAGTTGACACTGAGCAATTGTAGATATATATCAATGTTAGTTTTTGGACTCTTTTCTCTATTAATAATCATAAACAAGATGAATAATAATTATTTCATACATAACCAAGGTGGTATGTTATATGGAATTAAAATCATAGGTCAAGTGTTGCACAAAAAATTTATTTTCTAAAAGGAATTGAATTCATTAGAAGCTAGACTTAGATGGACGTTACGGATGTCAGCAATAAAGTTTGAATATCATGAGTCAAACTCTTTCCATTCGACACTATTTATTGAATGTCAAAAGGTCATATCATGTACACAACTTTTAGTGTGTTATAACATATTTAGTGTTGTTGTTATTAATATGAATAGTCATTGTAATCTCGATTTGAGAAGGAAATAACTTCCAACTTTAGCTTGCATTTTTCGAACCTTATGATTATCATCATTGCTCTGGGTTGCAAAATATTGATACTGCAATACTTTATAATGCTTGCAACATGCATTTAATTTATATTTATTTTTGTAAAGCATATAATTTTTTGGATATATATGAATCTTTATATATTTCAAATCTATATCTTTTACAATATTTCAATCCTACCAATACAAATCGAGAAATGAAAAATGCTGAGAAAACACCTCGTTCAATATCTTCAACAATATACTAAATCAGTAGTTGCTCCATCGACACTTGAAATTTATGGCTAATAATTGCATGATGAACGATAATATATGAAGCTTTTGCATCCCATATACAACTTAATATTAAATTTATCGAGCATTCTATAAAATTTTTTACCATTCCGATCACAATCCTCACTTATCATGTCGACCTCATCAGAAAAGGTATCGTTAGAAAATGTAGGAATTCCAAAAACATCATGGATTTATTTTCTGATATCATCCTCCCTCATTATTAACTGTTATCATATTAATTGTCTAATTTATTATATTTGACATATTCAAATACGGTAATACTTCATCATTAAATATCTAATTAGTATAATACGCATTTTATCCTTTCACTATTACATGTTCATGTACTTTTTGCCTTATTCAATTATACATATTCATATAATTAATAGATAAATATTGTATTTTTTGATTCGGTCTCCTACTCGTGTAGGCATAATCTAAAAATATATTTATTTTATTAATATATTTGTCATCTAGTTGGTTCATTATCTTGATTCAACCCTTATTTATATCTTAGGAATATGTATAATTCTCAATCCAATGTTTTATATATATAACATCATCCTCTATTTAAACAAATAATATGAAAATGAAAGGGACAAATATTATGGTCATAATAAATAATAAGTTAGATTAAATAAGACTTGCATGTAATCAAATTACTATAAAGTATATAGAAGTTATATAGAAATTATATAGAAGTCTAGTTTTCCTCTCCTCGAAAATCCTAAAAATCATAGAATTTAACAATATCCATATTTAAATTGACCAAATATGGGTATGGATTTTGGATACTGATTTGTTTCCACCTTCAGATTTGTATTCACAAAACTAAAATAGATACCAAAGAGTTATGTGAATATCCAAATCATTTAAATTGACCCATTCTTTGTGTGAAAGGAATTAGGCACTTACACATGCCCAATGATGGTCTCATCTTATTTGATGATATAACAACAAAGTCTGGACTTGAGGAAGAGACTCATGGGTGGTATAGTTCAATCAATGATCTCAAACTCGCAATAAAAAAAATGAGAATTTAACATTTTTGAGCAAAGAATGCTCAGGTTTTGCTCTCTGTCTAGTAGGTATGCATTCTACATAGAACAATTGCTAAAAAAACAAGTCCTTTCATCGGATTTAACAAGCCACAAAAACACAAATGTCAGGGTTAAACACAGGGGAACATGTCTTAAGAGAAAAAGTAGCAAACAATTCTGGCCCAATCCCTATAATCTATTCAGATTGGACATTTGGGAATCCTTCAAGGCTTCTTAGTTAGGCTTGTGAACAGGACACATAGGAAGCAGAGATCAATACCTTTACATTGATGCCATTTGCGTGAGTGCAAGGACCATCATGTCCAATTGTTCAAAGCCCGTCAGAATCAATAGCTCCAATAGAGAAGCAGATATTACTTCATCAGCTCCAACTTGTTGTCCAAAGCCTTTTAATTACTTCATTGTTAAGAAATACACCTACCACTTCAAATGGAGACAACTATTGACAACATTTCAATTCATTATTAAAAACTAACCAAGCCTCATCACAACCAATTACATATCAAACAAATCTAGGTTTAACAAAGTACTTGGAGAATTCCACCAGCTCGTGGATCTACTGGCGGCTCGAACAGGAGGCGGCTCGCGTTGGAGGAGCTGGTGGAGAACCGGTTGTGCAGGAACTGGCGGCGGAGGAGGGGATTGAGGGTGTTTCAGGCCACGGAGGAATTGGCGGCGGAGGAGGGGGTCAATGGTGTTTCAGGCCACGGAGGAACTGGCGGCGGAGGAGCGGCGGAGGAGCTCTCGGAGAAGCGACGCACTGGCGGTGGTGGGTGGCTGCAGACGAGCTGGAGGCGGCAGTGATCCGAGCTGAGGTGAAGAATAGCTGAGAGCAATTCGAGCAGAGGTGAAGAACGGCTGACAACGCAACGGCAGACTTTTAAAGGCATCTGATTCACGGCGCTGCTGTTTGTATCAATTTCGAAATTGGGTGTCAATCAATTCTAGAGAATTAAAAACATTAGTCGAATTAATAAATTCTAGTATTTGGATGAAGTTTTAGAATAAATAAATTATTAATTCTCTTACTTTTCGTAAATTTAATTATTTGAAATGTAAATAAAAATCAATAAATTTTGTTAATCTTTCAAATTGCATTGTTTAATTATATTTAGAATTAGAAATATGATCACCTAATTTTAAATGAATGGGATTACTTCTATTTTAAATTTTATTTATATTAATTTTTAATAAATATAAATATTAAATTAGTAAATTAATTAGACATATTTTTGTGATTAAATATTTAAATAATATTAGGATTACAAATTTATAATATTTGACAAGTTAAGAAAAATAGAATAATTTTTTAAAAAAATTAATTAATAAAATATATCTTAAATTAGAAATAGTTAATTTATAGGTATTAAAATTTTACATGAATGTGAAAAAAAAATAATGAGTAGATGAAATTTTTTTTATATAATTTTAGATATAAAAAATATGTGAGAAATTCTCAATTGGGTGAGGAATATTCCTCACCCAATTCCATGGAAGCTACTATTTCCAAGTGGTGGTGGGCTCACACGATTCCATTCCAATCTGAATTGTGAATTCCACTCTATTTCGTCCAGAATTTAAATTCAAAATTAAAAATTATTGAAATTATCAATTCCAGCAATTTTTAAATATTATTAGTTATCCAAATATCCGAATTGGAGAATTGGGTCTCCAATTTTATCAATTCAGCTAATTCTGGATGTTTAGAATTGATCCAAACAGTCTCCACATAAAATAATGCTACTGATTAATTGGCGGTGCTAATATATAAAGCATATTCAGCGCTGATTTAGCACCAGACTATTAAAGTGCCCCTTTAGTAATGGACTAAAATTAGGATCAGAAATATTTTGATTTTTTTATTTTTAAAAAACAATTATAATTATTTTACATAATTATTAAATTAAATTATTATAAAATTTTAATTTAATTTTTAAAATTTAAATTATTCTAGGATTATTTTTGATAAAAAAATATTAATTTATAAAAGTGATTTATTAATTTTAATTTTTTCTTTAGTCTTAATTTATTACTAAATGGGTTCTTAAGAGGCGGAATAGACGGTTTTTGTTGTAGTGATGGCCCGGTAGCATTTTTTGGACTCAACTCAAATATAGAATGCTCAAGCATTGGGCCAAATGTTGAAGAGCCTACACGTGAGTAGAAGCAAGTTTGAAATCATCAAGAGAAAAATAAAATTAATCCAAATTTCGATAAAAAGGGACTAACTGCTAACTTTAGAAAAAGATCAATTAGCCATCCAACTGAATTACCACAGTGAAGTTGGCATCAAGATCGTATATATCTTCCCTTGGAATCCCTCAAGTATGGCCCTATACTTGTCCTCCTCATTATAGAGACTTCTTTCTTCCAAACTTATCCTCACCCTCAACTTCAAATTGCACTAAACTTCTTCTTATCCGTTCCAAGGATAAATACATTCTAAATTTAGCATTAGAAATGGATTGCTATCAAATGTCTAATCGTGTCATTCTGAAATACATTTTGATAATTGATTTATATCCAACATTACAAATGAATTCCAATAAGCAAATCTCTACACCAACATGGCTCTTCCCATCGTCATCTTTTTCCTCTTTTTCTTCTACAAAGAAACAAATACCAAAAAGCACAGCTCAACTTTCCTCCAAAGCAGTTATTCGATTTTGTTCGGTTTTCATTTTTATATTTTGTCAATATATAATTAAATATTACACTTTAAATATATCGGATCTCAATCCTGCAACCCATTAGTCAGAGTCATGAGCCTGGCATTGCATCTTATGACTACAAGTGGAGGGAATAGCGAGAACTATGCATACTTGAGCTGCGCCTAGATCCTTCAATTAGATAACAATCCTTGAATTTTGATAATTTACATGAAAGTCCCCAAAAACACCTAAGACTCTATAACCTTACACTTAGGTCCTTGAAGATAAAAATGCGAAAAAATCTTTTTAATTATGTTAATGTAATTTACAAGAGGAAGAAGTACTGAAATCTATTGATGGAATCTGATTGATCGATTTCAATTTTGAAGATTTCTTTAAATTCAATTTATTAGATTTTCTTTTCGTCAATCTACATCAAAGAAGTTTACGAAAAAAATTGCTAAAAGCTTTATGATTGCTCCGATATTAAAATTAATTACATATTTAATAATAAATATTATAAAAGAATTAAAATATTAGTCTTAATTTTTGTATATGAGTGTTATTTATGGTAGAGATTTGATGTATCAAAATCCGACAATTTTAGATAATCATATTGCCGAATATTTCGTGAGGGGGAATGTCAATCCCAAATCTTTCTGAATTGAATCCTGAAACATACGTGGATTAGATCCTATAATTACGCGGTTGACAACCGCAAATTGATCGTGATATTCGGACTGGGTCATAACTCAATATAGCTTTCTTATAATGTCAGAGACTCAAGTATGGGTTCGTCTTTTATCTTTGAGGTTCAGTTTTTATTTTGTTGACTCGAAAAGTTCACCTCGATCGGTTGCTTTGGAGATTGACCTCCGATGGCATCGGCTAACGGCCCTGACTTTGGTTCACGCCCATCCCGATTAACTGAGCCCGTACTTGTAATGTGATGTATCATCAAAAGCTAATGATCACAATTGCTGCACTCGCCCTGTTGTCGTGAAAGATGGTATCCTGCGGCTTCTCCGATGTGATCTTTGCGCCTTACGGCGACAGGCGGAGGGAACAGCGAAAACTTTGCATATGAGAGCTGTTTAGCTTGAAGAAGTTGCTTTCCTTTCAGAGAATAAGGGAGGAAGGAATCCAAATCATGATGGAGTTCGTATATATCTTCTCGGGCGAAAGCTTCGGTTCCTATCAACCTAAATGAAGTTGTGTTCACGTTCACGAACGATATTGTTTGTAGAGTTGCACTTGGAAAGAGTTACCTACGGGAAATTAAACGAGCAGCAGCGAGCTCGATTTCAAAGGCTTATCATAGTCCTTGTTCGTCGGAGCATTCGTCTCAGAATACATATCGATACTCGCGTTGGATCGATAGGCTAATTGGAAAGTGTGCTAGGCTCGAGAAGAACTTCAGAGAGTACTTCGACATATTCTACCAACGGTTCATCGACGAGCATCTCGATCCGGAGAGGACAAAGAGCAAAGACAGAAAGGGATTTTGTCCACGCGCTGCTGCACATTCAGCAGGAGGAAGGAGCAGCTCTCCGAACCAATGACAACGTCTGGGGAACACTCATGGTTTGGCCCGTTGAGGAATTTTCATAATATGCATTTGATTTACTTCCAACAAGTGCTATGCAAAACATTTTCATAGGCGGAACGGATACACCCTAGTCGGTGGCGGAGTTTGCGATGTGAAGGTGATGCGAAACCCAAGAGTCATGAAGAAGGCGCAAGATGAAGTGAGCGCCATCATTGCAAACAAAGGGAAGGTGGAAGAGGAAGGCTTGCAGCGCCTTCAGTACTTGAAGATGGTATTGAAGGAGGCCATGGGACTGCACCCTTCAGCTCCATTTGTGCACATAAAAACTACTGCCCAATGCAAGATAGGTGGCTTCGACATCCGGCCGGAGACCGAGATACTAATAAACCTGTGGCCAATAGGAAGGGGCTCCAAAACCTGGGAGAAACCTTAGGATTTCAATCCAGAGAGGTTCATGGAGAGCTCCATCAACGGGAAGGGGCAGGATTTCGAGCTCAAACCGTTCGGCGCGGGACGAAGGTTTTGCCTGAGGATTCAGATGGGAATGGTGAATGTGGAGACGATACTGGTTAATCGTCTGTATGCTTTGATTGGGAATTACCATTTGGATTGAGAGGGGAAGACATTGACATGGATGAAGCACCCGGTCTTTCTGCATGTTCCGGAGAAGTCTGCTCTGTTCTTGTTGGCGAAGAGATTCAAATGCAATGGTGTTAAAATAATTATTAATTAATCAGTATGGCTCAACATAATCATTATTTTTTTGTTATGATGAATGCAAATGTGTAATTTTCGAAATTGTAGGGTGTAATACGAAAATAGTACTTTTCCTTGGACTTATGCGTAAGAAACCAAAGGTGAGCCAACTCAGATTTTTGACCGGGATTTTTGTTCATTTTTCTCACTTTTTTTCTCCATATCTGAATCAGAGCTCCCACCGAACCCTCGCCGTGCTCCTCCCTTCGCCTTCACAGAGCCGCGCAGGTTCCGTCCTCCCCGCTCTCTCTCTCTCGCTCTCTCTCTCTCTCTGCATTTTGATCTGATAAGCCCTAATTGGATATCACTTCGAAGAATTTCTACCGTGGATTTCGTGGAAATCCTGGTCAACGTCGTGCAAATCGCATGTTTCAATGAGATGGATTGCTCTTGATGCAAATCCCATGTTCGGATCGCATTTCTATAGTTATTGTTTGAATCGTCTCTGCGTTGCAAGGATTTGTTCGATTCAGAGAGAATTTTTGTTTTTTGAGATGTGTGCACTTGTTCCAAACCTAATCGGCCTGAATAGGTTGGAAAATCAATCGAATGCAACGTATTCCAAGGGTACAATTCTTCATATAGGGTTTTTTTTTTTTGCAACAATTATGGTCGAGTTTCTGATAGGAGCAATCTAAATTGTTGAGTTGATGCATACTGAATCTGATGATTGTTGAATCCATCTAAATCGAGTGACCCAATTGACAAGGTTGCGCCAAGGTGGAATTTTGTGAACTGGAGAAACTTCATTTTGCTGAAGATGAATGCATTCTCTCTATTGGATGAGATTTGTTTAATTGTGTTATTTGCATTTTATCTAAATTAACCAAACAAAGTTATTGCGTCTTTTAGTTTTTTTTTTCTGAAAAACAATTAAATCTCAGTTTGCTGTTTGCTAGTATTATCTTGTCTTACGAGTTATGGCTAGTTTATTTTGAACTAGTTGCACAATTCTAAAAACATGAATTGCATTGAGCAAAAGCATCAGCAATAAACTGCCACCATAAACAAGCAAACTTATCCATCTCTTTCCCTTATTTGCCATTATAAAGGTCATTACTTTCGAGGCTATGGTCTAAACTAGAATTGGTTTCTCTCTGCAAATCCATCTTGTAGAATCCTATCTACACATTTCAACCAAACTTACATTTTCGAGTGTTCCAGAAATGTGAACATTTTGAACTTCTCAAATAGTGGATGAGTATCCTATCCAAGTATGTAAATTCTTTTTCAACCTTTATTCTGAAGTTGCCAGTGCAATCCTTCTTTGGGTAAAACTTATATGTTATGATATGAAGTTTTTGCTAATCCCAGTAAATTTCCAAGAATTATTTGCTTAGACTTGATGCCTAACACTTCACTCCTAATACAAACTAGATTTTAAAGCTTTCTGGGATATATTTCTACTTTTGATGGAGCTGATATTTATGTAAACATCATTCTAAGTTTTATAGTGATATTTGAAACTTTGATGATTTGATCTTTTTATTTATACTTATTGGCTGATTAATCATTTTTTGGTTCCCAAATCCTCAATCCACTTTTAAATGATCTATGCTTCATTGTTTTTAAACAATTTAGATTCATTGAAGTTAAGAAAGCTAATAACCATTGGACAAGGATGCAAGTCTAATTTCAAGTTGGAAGCCTCTGAGCCTTCTACTTCATAGCAAAAGGCCAAATTATTTTTATATCATCTTGCATTGCTAGAATATCTTAAATATAATAATTTTTCTAGTGTTTAGTGTTGAAGGCTATATCAATGGACATATCTAACAAAGTTAATGAAAGTTGATGGCTTGAGCTGAATTTTACACTTTTTTCAACTTTCTTGATATGGCAGTTGATATTGTTCTGATAAAGTCATCAGAGAATGGTATCTTTGTGAAAGCACATACATTCAATGGCAGTATGACTCTTTTTGTTAAAACTCTAAGAACAATATTGATTGTCTAGCTGTTGTTTATGAAATCCTACTTGACCTTCCTATTGTGTTATTTATGTAGCTATCAATGTAACTTAATGTCTCTATCATATCAATGAGCAGGTATTGAGGGAAATCAATGGCTATGTCAGCCATCCGATCTTTCATAAACAGTCCTGTGGGTCCTAAGACCACTCATTTTTGGGGACCTATTGCCAACTGGGGCTTTGTTATTGCGGTACAGTCCCTGTTCTGCTTTTAACTTATTGCTGATTCTTTATTGTATTTGAAATGAGAATTAGAGGAAAAGAATTCTCACTTAATTTTATTTATTGGCAAATCATATATACACACACACACACTAGAGGTTACAACCCTAGAGAGATCCCTAGAGTTAAGGAGAAGGAAAAAGGAAACAATCCAAAAATACAAAAAGACATAAATTTGACTTCTAATTTTAAATACAATGAAATCCGGATTTTATATGAATTTCGAAGGGTTCCTATATCCTAAACTTCAAACTTCAAACTTCAAACTATATCCTAGAAAATATCCAAGGGTTCCAATATCCTAAACTTCAAACTTGACTCTCCGATGCTTCTTGAGATTCTCTATCTCTTAAATGTCATCCCTGGTTATTATGATGTCCTCAATATAAATAATCAAGATTGATTTTTTCCTATCATCTGCATGCTTGGTGAACAAAGTGTGATCAACTTGTCCTTGATTATACCCAAACTACTTCATAGTTGTGCTAAATCTCTTGAACTAAATTATAAAAAGTCTATTTTAGTTTACATACATTTTCTCTTTGTTCTTTGATCTTAAAATCAGGTGATATTCTCATATAAATTCCTCCATCCAACTCTCCATTTGGGAATGCATTCGTTATATCCATTTAGTGTAGCTCTCAATTAAGATTGTAATGTAGAATGCTCAAAAGAAGAAATTTGGAAATTTCATATTAAAAAGAAACTAATTCAGAAGTCAAGAGGTCATGATAAATGATTTGATTTATTCATTTATTTAACTTAGAATTTATCTTATTTAATACTTCTCTATACTGAAATTCTCTTTATTATGATATTATTAAATTCTCTTAATTTAAGTCATTTAGGTCTTATTTTTAGATTTCATCAACTCAAGATTGATTTTGAGTTGAATTCTATTTAGTTTAAAACTTGATAAGGATAAATTATTGTTTAGGTTTTTCTTTTCTTAGGTTTCCTTATTTAAGATTTTTTATCAATTTCAATTAATGGGTTCAAGCTGAGTTATATTCAATTTAGGACTTAGGAAGATAAAAACCTACTCAATTAGGATTTTTGGTAATTGTATAAATAAGCCACAATTTTGTAAACATGAGAAACGACTTTTGTTTTAAATAAAGTTCTACCTTACTGAATTTTCTCTTTTCCTTATAGATTCAAAGAGTTTTTAATAAAGATAACGGTGTTTACTCGTTTTCCATGTTTTTTTTATATCAAGTGGTATTAGAGCGAGATTTTTTTTGCTTAATGTTTAAAGATGATACAACCAGCAACAACCTTATGAACGATGCTCCCGTGGATAATTACATCAACCGTGAATGTTTTGACTCGTTCATAGAGACAATCCAAAATTCACTCGCAAGTTTGATGCCGAGGATGAATTAACTTGACAGTTTGAATCAACCACGTCGACAGGTCGATAAAACGACTTGCGATCTAATTAGTCGAGAAAAGATTTCACAGGTGAATCCAAAGGGTTTATAAGTTCTTGAAGACTCCAACCATGAAGAAATTAAAGACATCCTTTATCGATCAGATTTTGAGCATGATAAACGTTATAATTTTCGTTTGAAGATTGATCTCCCATTTTTTAATGACCAACTTCAGATTGAGGATTTTCTCGATTAAGTTACTGAAATTAAACGCTTATTAGATTACATGGAGATTCTATATTTGAAAAAGTAAAGTTTATTGTTTACCGACTTAAGCGAGGTATATTAGCTTGGTGAGAATGCATTCAGTTGGAAAGAACACATTGAACTAAAACTCCAATTCAAGCATGACCACTAATGAAGCGTTTTCTCAAAAGACAATTCTTTCCCATAGATTATGATTATGTACTCTTTTAGCAATATCAAAATTGTTGACAAGATAATCGCAATATGAAGGTTTATGCCGAGGAGTTTTATCGTCTATCCGCATGTAATAATCTAGTTGAGACTGAATCTCATCAAGTAGTGAGATTCATCGGTAGGCTACGCACAATTATTTAAGATAAGATTTTTTTGTAACCTATTTGGATGATTAATGAGACTGTGAGGAGTGCAACTCGTGTGGAGTTCCAATTAGAAGGACCTGTCATTAGAAATTAGATAGCGAGGATGATTGATGGAAATTCAAAAGGAGCATAATCTATTCTCGACCATCCACACAAGTAAATTTTGAAGCTAGATTTTCAAGATCATCAAGAAACATTACATTAGTAAAGAATCCAAATTTAAATTTTGATCTGAAGTGTTATCGCTGTGAAAAATTTGGATATCGTTTTAATGTTTGTGCAATACGACAGTTTGTAAACTTAGTTATTAAAGATAATTATGTGGCTAAAAATTTACTTGACTTAAAAGATAATGACTTAATTTGTGATCAAGAAAATTATGAAGATGAAATATTTAAGAAACCTGACGATGAAAGATTGTCTTTGGTGGTTCAAAATTTGGTGTATATTCCAAAACAAAAGAAAAACTTATAATGTTATAATATTTTTCGCATTTGATGTACGGTAAATGGTAAGATCTATAATATGATTATTGATAGTGGAAGTAATGAGAATATTATCTTCAATATCATGGTTTATAAGCTTTAATTAAAAATAAAATTACATCTCTCTCTCTATAAAATTGGCTAGATAAAAATGGTTGGTGAAATCAAGATAACAGAACGGTATCAAATTTATTTTTTCATTGAGAAATCCTACAAGCAAGAGGTAACTTTTGATATTATAGAGATGGATGCATGTCATATCCTTATTAGTAGAACTTGGCAATTTGATAAAAATTTTGCATATTGTGGATGAGACAATTGTTACATCTTTTTTAAAGATGAAAAGAAAATTATTCTCACTTCCATTGACAAATAGCGTTAATCCAAAATTTCACAAGAGGAGGGTTATTTTTTTCTAATTGTGCAAAATTTTATAAACGAGATAAAAAATACAACTTAAATATTTATTGTGATTAAGGAAACAAATGGAAATAATGCCCACTGAAACTTCAAAAAGCTTGCAATCCTTTCTAGATGAATTTTAAAAAATTGTGCCCGATGATTTTTCAGATGAATTAATCTCAATGAGAGATATTTAATATCACATTGATATTGTTCTTGGAGCAAATTTCCCAAATTTGTCATACTATAAGATGGGCTCAAATAAATTACAAATTTTGTAAGATAAGGTTGAAAAGTTGATCAGAAAAAGAATGGTAAGAATCGACATAAGCTCATGTACAGTTCTAGTTTTATTGACATCTAAGAAAGATGAAAGTTGACAGATGTGTGTGGATAGTCGAGCAATCAATCAAATCATGGTAAAGTATAGATTCTCAATTTCTTACTTAGAAGACATGCTGAATATCTTGAAAGGGTTAAAAGTGTTTCTTAAGATAGATTTGGGAGTGAATATTATCAAATCAAAATTAGATTTGATGATGAATGGAAAATAATTTTCAAAATCAAAGAATGACTTTATGAGTGGTTTGTTATGCCTTTTGGATTCTCAAATATATTAAACACCTTCATGCAATTAATAAATTAGGTACTTAAACCTTTCATTGGTTATTTTGTTATTTTTTTTGATGATATAATGGTGTACAATTGTAATAAAAAAATATAAAAAATATCTAACAAAAGTACTTACTGTACTGAAGAAGTTGTACATCAACTAAAAAAAATATCGTTTTATGACTAACCACTCGGTATTCTTGAGATTTATAGTGAGTGCTAAGGCATACATGTTGATGAAGAAAATGTTAAAGCCATTAAGGAGTTGCCGATATCAAAAAGTGTATCAGAAGATAAGAGCTTACATAGGCTAGCGACATGCTATTAGAGGTTTGTCAAAAATTTTAGTTCCATTATAGCACCAATAATTGAGTGTTTGAAGTAAGATAAGTTTTCCTGCACTCCATAAGCTAATAGAAGTTTTGAGTTGATAAAAAAAAAGTTATCAACCACACTTGTCTTGACATTGTTTATTTTTGAGAAATTATTTCAGGTAGATTGTGATGCTTCTTATATAAACATTGGAGCTGTTCTATCCCAAGAAAGAAGACCAATAACTTTCCACAGTGAAAAATTAAGTGAAGATAGAAAGAAATGATTAACATATGAGTTGAAGTGTAGTCGTACAAGCAGTTTGTCATTGAAAGTATTATCTAATTTAATGAGAGTTCATTTTATATATTGACCACCAAAATTTAAAATTCATTGATAACTAGAAGGACTTAAATTGTATGTATAGTAGATGATCATCATTTTTACAGCAATACACTTATGTTTTGAAATACAATTTGGACAAAAAAAATTAGATGACTGATATTTTGAACTACAGAGTAGCTTTGATGGTGATTATGAGTAACGAAGTTGAAAGGTTTAATTATTTGAAGGAGTTGTGTACTAAAAATGAAGATTTCGAATAGGAGTTTAGAAAGTGTTAAACATGATAAAGAAGTAATTTATATATTCTTGAAGGTTTTTTTTTAAGGGTTTTTGTTTTTGCATTTCAAGGTGTTTTTTAAGAGAAAAGATGATAAAAAAGTTGCATAGTAATATCCTAACAGGACATCTTGGACGTAATAATAGTATTGCACTTGTTGAAAAGCGCTATTATTATCACAATTTAAAAGAGATGTCGATCGTTTCTTATAAATGTGCTATATATACCAAATAGCCCAAGAAAACTCTCAAAATATTGGCCTTTATACTTTATTACTTGTGCCAAATATCTCATACGAGAATCTATCAATGGATTTCGTTTTGGGCCTCCCCAAGACTCAACAAGACTTAGATTTAGAATTTGTTGTTATCGATAGGTTTTTCAAGATGATGCACTTTATTTCATATAAAAAGACAGCAGATGTGACAAAGGTGGTTAATTTATTCTTTCAGGAGGTTGTAAGACTACATAGTACTAAAGAACATCATTTCTAATCGTGATACAAAATTTGTAAATCACTTGTGGAAGATATTGTGGAAGCGGTTTGATATGTCTTTACAATTTAAAAGTGTTTATCATCCTCAAATAGATAAACAAACTGAAATGGTGAATCGAAAACTTGTAAATATCATACGGTGTCTTATAAAAGACAAATCAAAACAGTGATATTATATACTTGCACAGGCTAAATTTGCTTTAAATAATATAAAGAACAGGTTCATAGGAAATCGATATTTGAAATTATTAATGGAAGAACCCCAAAGCATCCGTTGCTGAATTTGGTAGCGTTGCCCAAATTGCTAAGAATAAGTATAGTTGCAGACAACATAGTAGAGAGAATTGTTGAAGTGCATATTAAAGTAGAGAAAAAATTAGAAGAATCTAATGCTAAATACAAAACTAAAGCAGATATTCGTAGGTATTTAAAAGAGTTTCAAGAAAGAAATCCGGTAATGGTGCACTTGAGAAAGGAACGGTTTTCAGTTGAAATTTATAACAAACTAAAATAGAAGAAAATTGGACCATTGAAAATAGTTATAAAGATAAATGACAATGCTATGTTATCGACCTTCCCAAAAATTTGGGAATCTCAAATACTTTTAATGTTCAAAATCTGTTTGACTTTCATACATCTAAGGACTATAAGTTCCAGCAAAATAACTTAAGGTTAGTCGAGTTCTTTATAAGAAGGAGACATTGATATAGAACGCTTAAAAGAAGAAGTTCGGAAGTTTCAGAATTAAAAAAAGCTAATTCGGAAGTTAAAGAGTTACGACAAATGATCTGATTTATTTTTTTATTTAATTTAAAATTTATCTTATTTAGTACTTCTTCATGTTGAAATTCTTATTATTATGATGTTATAAGTTTCTTTTAATTTGAGTCATTTAAGTCTTATTTTTAGATTTCATTAATTCAAAATTGATTTTGAGTTGAATCCTATTCAATTTAGGATTTGGAAAGAATGAATTATTGTTTAGATTTTTCTTTTCCTAGGTTAGTCTATTTAGAATTTCTATCAACTCAATTAATGAGTGTAAGTTGAGTTATATTTAGTTTAAGATTTGGGAATATAGAAACCTACTCAATTAGGATTTTTAGTAATTGTATAAATAGATCGCAGTTCTATAGACATGAGAAATTATTTTTATTCTCAATAAAATTTTATTTTAACAAATTTTCTCTTTTTCTTGTGGATTTAAGGAGTTTTAAATGAAGATAACGGTGTTTTTCTTATTTTTTATGCTTCTTATTACGTCAGATTATCGGTAAGAGACAACAACACTTTAATGGAGTTTAACTTCACAATTAAAGTGAAGGTCGCCTCATAGTCTGTACCAAATGTTTGAGTGAATCATTGGACTAATAATCTGACTTTGTATCTCTTTATGACTTGTATTTCACCATAAACACCCTTTTTGTACCCAACGACCTTTTTTTCCTTGGGTAGTTCAATAATCTCCCGAGTATCACTCTTTTAACACAACAGTCTTCCATTAGGGATGTTGTAATGCACTCTGAATGTCCTTAAGAATTTCTACACTATCTTCACGCTGAATGCCCTATGTGGAGCAGACAACTTCAAATAGATCAGATAATTGGTAATATGATGTTGAGAAGAAGTCCTTATCCCCTTTCAAATTGCAATAGGAGCATCAAGATCCTTAATTTATGAAACATCTTTCCCTGTCACTTCCAACGGAGAACTTGACTCGGAATCCGATGTTTGGCCTTTCTGAGGAGCTTTCGGCCTTCGCGAATAAACCGATATCTCTTTTGATGCATGAGTTTCTCCCCTTGCATTGGTCCCTTGAGATGGTTTGGAATAGTTTTGTGATAGTGGACGAGAGATTGGAAGAGAAATAGAAGGATCCCAACTAGGTGTCTCCTTCTGAAGAGAAGCATGGGGATAGAATGGATGGTGTTCTAGAAAAGACACATCATAGGACACAAAGAACTTCGTAAAAGATGGACAGTAGCATTTGTATTCTTTTTGAGTGGGAAAGTAATCGACAAACACACATTTTAGAGCTTTAGAATCAAGTTTATCTTGGTTAGGACTATGATTGTAGACAACGACGGTACAACGAAAGACTTTAGATTAAAGGGAGTTTAGAAGGCGGATTTGAGCAAAATACTCAAAGGAGTTTGAAACTCAAGGCTCTTGAAAGGAAGTCGATTAATGATATAGGAAGCAGTGAGAATAGCTTCTCTCCAAAAAGAATTTAGAACTTGACCCACAAACATCATTGAACGAGCAATTTCAAGAAGATGCCGATTTTTCTGTTATCTCATTTTGTTGAGGGTATAAGCTCATAAACTTTGATGAAAAATACTATGTTTAGTAAGGTATTGATTAAGTTCAGTGGCAAAATATTCTCAGTCATCATCAGTGCGAAGGATATGAATGGAGGATTGGAAGATATTGCGAACAAATTTGTGGAATTGTTGGAATATTACATTAGCTTCAAACTTTTCTTTCATGAGATAGACCCAACAGACCTGTGTATCATCAATGAAGGTAATGAACCATTAGGTACTAGAGAGATTTAAAGATTGAGCTGGACCCCAAATATCACGATGAATAAGGTGGAATGGTTTGGAAGGTTTATATGATTGCATAGAATGATTTTTTAAAACTGTTTGGCATAGATACAATCTTCAAAATGAAACGGAGTGATGTCTTTATTGATAAAAAGATGAGGGTACAATGCTTTCAAATAAATGGAGGTAGGATGCCCAAGGCATTTATGCTAAAGCATGACATCAGAATTCGAAACAAAAGACAAGGAACTATTCCTAAGTGATCAATATCCTAAGAGAGAACCAACACCTGGAAGGTAGTATAACCTTATTCTGCTCGTCAACACTGCCGATCATCTTACCCAAAGACATGCCCTGAAATTCACAATGAGAAGGAAAATGTCACATCATGATGATTAAGGTCCTTGCTTAATTTGCTCATAGATAGCATATTACACCAGAAACTAGGAACATGGAAAACAGATTGCAATATCAAATATGAAAGAATGACCGTTGCTTGGCCAGCAGCTTGAGAGATTGTACCATCAACAACTGAGATTTTGATACCATCACCACATTCTTTTTATGTGGAGAAAACAGTAGAAGATCCAGTCATATTATCGGATGCACCAGTATCTACTATCCAAGAATCCCTTGAAATTGTGTGGGACAAAAAAAGCGTCTAGTATTACCTTGCTGCACAACAGGAGTAGTGGAAGGTTGAGATGATGATGAATCTGAACCCTTGGGAAGCTTTGTTTGGTTCAAAAGGTGGTGTAACAATTCAACCTGATTTGCAGAAAGGTTTAACTTATTTGATTTGTCAGCATCGGGAGTAGGTCCAGCAGCATAAGCCGAGCGGTTGGATTCCCTCTTGTTGTGGGGCTTCCAATTTGCAGGCTTCCCATGAATCTTCCAACAAGTTTGTTTTGTGTAACATAGTTTATTTTAGTGATCGCACCATTGTTTGTCTTTAGACCGCTGGCCTTGGGAATCAGATAAAGGTATCTCACTGCAATTAGTAGCAAGTGCCAAGCCTTGAGATATCAAATTAGGATCATTGCCTTTAATCACAAGAGGATAGATTGAAACCATTTATGGAAATTGGTTCCGTTTAAGCGATGTGTAATTTGTAGGGAATGAGTGTCGATGGTTAACGATGCCGACATTAAAGAAGCTGCAGAGGAAGTTGGAACAATGGGAGTTGTGGAGGATTCTGCTGTAGATGAGAATTGAGGGTCACTAGACATTGTATCTGACATAAGACCCACTGGAGAAAAAATATAATGACTCTGTCAGGCTTGTCATAGAAGGCCAACCACCGAATCGGAGGCTCTGATACCATGAAATGAGGTTTAGAAGAAAAGAATTTTTCACTTAATTTTATTCATGGGAAAATCAGCCATATATATTAGAGGTTACAGCCCTAGAGAGCTCCCCATAATTAAGGAGAAGGAAAAGAAAACAATCCAAAAAAACAGAAAACATAAATTTGACTTCTAATTTTAAATCCCATGAAATCCAGGATTTCACCTGAATTTCCAACAGTATTTATTAATTTACCGTTGCTTTGTTTGAATCTTTTGGTATACAAGATGTGGCTGCAGCTACTTTTCTTCAAATGGAATACTGCTTCTATCTGATTGTATATCATTATTTGTGCATCGCTTGACTCCCTTTATTTGGTTTGCTTACTTTATGGTCATATCCTCTGTATTGCTTAATTTACTACCAATAAACTAAACAAAATGAAGCATGCGTTAAATAAAGTAAATGTAACATGATTAAAATGAATTTTTCAAGGTTTTGTTGATGCCTATTATCTTCCTGTGTCAACACAAAGTCGATCTGGTAAGGTTGTCCTTTTTATTCGTGTATCTTCGTTCTTCAGAGCGTTGACAGGTTTTTGGTTAAACTATTAAACTGTCACACTGCACTTTGTAGTTTGTACCCTCTTTTCATTTGTACTTTCTATTCTTTATCTATCAGCCTTTGCAACTTTTCAACTTTTTTTTCTCTAGATTTTTCGTGTTTGCTGAATATATGCTGTGATTGGGACTTAAACTACCTGATGGTTGCTTTCTTAGGGTTTGGTGGATACACAAAAACCTCCAGAAATGATTTCTGGCAACATGACAGGAGGTTAGGGGGACTTCACACATTGGAGTATGCTTTTTTACTTCTTCCTGCTGTTTTTTGACCTTTTTATTTTGGTTTGGACTTTTTTATTGCAGCCATGTGTATCTATTCAGGGCTCTTCATGAGGTTTGCATGGATGGTTCAGCCACGAAACTATCTCCTCCTATCATGCCATGCATCTAATGAAACTGTTCAGCTTTATCAGTTGTCTCGTTGGGCTAAAGCCGAGGGGTGAGTATGATCATTAAAAGTGTAATTCATGCCTTCTGTTTTTGGTTTGACTGGTGTCACGGGCATATCTTTTGACTGCCTTGTTCTTGATTTTTGCCAGTGGGCAGTAGCACCATCATCATTTCTTGATTGCTTTGTGATTTGTTAGTCCATGTATGCCAGTTACATTAACAGAAGGGAAGCGTATCATTGAGAGTTAACCATCAAGTGATTGAAATGTGAAGCATCTATAGTCTTGATATGGTTATGATATAGTGGATCCCATGAATACCTGAAGATGATGCATGGCGGTGATTGGAAATTGCTTTATTTAGACAGGATATGCACAGGAACTATGTTTTGCCATTGTGTCCTGATTTGATATGCATATTTGATTAAGCCACATTTACTCAAGGGAATTTGAGGCATTTTGTATTCTATCATATTTTTATATTTTAATCAAAGTAGCATGCTGTCTAATGATTTAAATCATTCTCTACAGATACTTGCAGAAGAAAGAGCCAGATGCCCAGTGATCAATGTGTTCTCAACCAACAGCATGCTCAACACAAAACCAAGACTGATTTCTGTCAAAATGCGAATGAAGAATTATGATGCATTTGTTTGCCATGTGAACCTATTGTCAATGCTGGAATTATTACTACTTTTTTATGATTGTTTATTGAAATAAGAGGATGAAACAGCTAAATCTACATAGGCTTGAGAACGTTGCTTCTATTGTATCTTTTGCCTATTAATGATGTATCTGGCCTTTGTTATTGTTGTAACATTCAGTTTCAATATTCACTCCATAAATTTTTTGTGGCTCATTAATTGGAAAATGCCAGGGTTTTAGATGGAGGGCCGCTTAGTAGCCTGTGACTGAGAGCATCTCACTGCCCTGCCTTGGTATACCCGGGGCATCTTAGGTGGTCTGGGAAGAAATTAAGAGATCGGGCCAGGAATTTATTATTATTATTATTGTTCGGTGTATCCCTCCCTGCCGTTTATAAAGCATCGATCTTTTGAGATATGTAGTTGATTGGCATGTTGATCAATTGCTCAGACCTGCATCTGGGTTCCTGACTAAGCCTCTGATGGTGGTTAATTAGGCTCAAGATCTTGCGTCTTAATGAGGTAATTGTTGAAGTACATGTTTTTTCACTGCATCTTCAAGCAACGGTCTATTCATTTCGCAGGCAGGAAAGACAAGCCAAAAAAAGGCAGCAGGGTAGAAGGAACCATTTATTTCATGAAGCATTTTATACGGAAACCAAATGAGATGAAACAAAATCCCATGGAGACATGCATTTTATTTTCAGCCTGTGTTGAAGGAGCAGGCCAACTAATCCTCTGGTGCTGAGAACTCTGGTATCTATCACACCCTGTGTAGAACATGACAAAATGGTCAGAATTATGAAAATGTTTTCTTGTTATGTGACTGGACCTGTTTCATAATCTACTTTCTTCAGCCCCAACTATCAATAGAACGTGAAATGTAAAGGTTGCTAGTAATCTTGGCAAAATGGACCACCAACATGTACTGACAATAAATGGGCTAAATTCCATTATATAAAAAAAAAGGAAAGAGAAATAAGGGCTAGGAAAAGATTCTAATAAAAGTGAAAGTTGGATGCAAAGTTGAATACATGAATTGCCTGGGAAACTATTCTAGGGTGTCTATTCAGTTTTGCATTTGAACATAAACTTGCAGTCTTCCAAGCTATTAATTAGTAGATGTAGCAGACACCTTCCACCAATGGAGATAGATTATTGGCATGAGAATCATAATAGGAGTAAAGAACAAGAGAGCCATTATAAATTTGTCTACATCCATTTTAATATAGAAAAATATGAAGAAAAAGGAGCAACAATAAAGTTTATAGTATGTTGAAAGTTTTCAGCAAACTCTTGATGGGCTATTTAAGCAGGCATATAAATGCTCCTCCTATCTGCTAAAGCAAGGGATACCAATGCATATAAACACTCGTATCCGTGAGAGGGAGAAATAGATGCACTTACCATCTCAAGTGGAGAACCAATAACACTAATCGGTATCTTCACACTGCCCACTTGACAGGTGCCATGTATAAAACCTGGACGAAAGAATCACTCCTGCAAATATAGAAGAAAAAAATAATAATAATATTCCACTAGAGAAGTTGAAATGCACAACAACCCTAGCCTCGACAAAGAAGTTTTAGGTTGTGAATACTGTTACACAAGAATGCTCATGAAAAATACGATGCTATGGTGTGAGAGAGATGTACTTTTCATAATTGGAACTATTAGAAAAACAGTCAAATTAGAGGTTGATGTTTCCAGCCTGATTGTTCAGGCCTGGGCCGCCCACAATTTCAATTTATGTGAACCAAGTAAAATGCATTTACAGCTGCACAGACATAGTTGGGCTGAGCAAGCCCACCAGGCCCACTAACACCCCAATAGAATCAACCTCTAAGACATCTGACTTTATTGCTTTTACTGTTAATAGTCACCTCATCATCTCCGTATTTCCATTTTCTGTTTTATTCACAATTTTTAGAGATGAAAGACAATATCGTAACACAAAAGTTTCACACACAGTTGAACTTCTTTTCTAACTTTTATTTTTCTTGGGAAATAGATAAACTGACTTTCACTTTTAAGTATTCTTGTATTCCCAAGTCCTAACCAATGTCGTTGAAAGGGAAGACTTATCTTGTGCTTTTGTCCGCAAGCTTAAGACATATAAAAGAATGACTAAAACTTCCTCATCTACAATGCACACCTTGTTTAAAAGAAAAGAAGTTTGTATAACTAAAAAATCAAAGGAGCAAAGCGTGTAACTTCTATTGGATGGTTTATTCTTTCATTTCAAATTCATATAATTATGCAATCCTCTTGCCTGCTATTGCTGGATACCCAGATTATGTTAGACCTTGTAGGCCATCCCACTTTACCAGCCACAAAAACAAGCAAAGCAGCGGCTATACTTGTGCCTGTTACTTTGTGTATAAGGTTTGTCATTTATGAGCTTGTTGAGCTATCAGTAATACAAAGACACAAGACACAAGATGCAAGTTATTCATCGTTGAGTTCAATGTAAGCAAATCAGGAACTACCTCACTTTTATGCCCCAAGGTTTAAGGTGTCTGACAGGCAGGCTGTGGTTTAGGACTAACAAGAAGGATACATACCTCCATAAGTGAAACCGTGATAACAGTTCAGCCTCAGCAGCTTTCCGAAACATCAAAATGAAAACTCTTGTTAGGTAACGAACAATCAAAAGCAAGTGTATGCGAAAGGCATGTCCGCACAGTCACAAAGCCACTTCATACTTTTTGATGGCATATATGTATAATTAGTAGCCACATTAATCTTCTTGACTTGTAAGATGCTTTAAGTTTATTACAGAAGGCAACAACTAATTGGCACTAAAGAGTACAAATGAAGTGTTGTGTGGAAAAAGTACTTTCTTGGAAGTAGAACTGGAAGTCATGTACATAATTGAGTTATAAGTTGTGAACATAAGTGCTCTACTAGAATTAGCCATATTCCCACATCGAAGAGTTTTAAGTTCAACATAAAAAACATGAAATCAGCTTATTGTTATAGCTCCTTGTTCTGAAGAAAATAGATTCAACTTCCAGTAACTAGGTTGTTTTAACTATCGGTAGCTTGGAACGGATTGACTCAGGAAATAGATCAAACCTAACCTGATCTTCACCATCTAATGGATTCAAACATTAGGTTCACTTTTGGTATCAAATTATTTTGTTTAATTAATAAAAATAGCAGGATGAGATCCCTTGTTAATCATAACCACATTATAACTATACCTGTTTGGTTTTGCCCTTTGTGATGTTACAAGCAATATAATTTTGTGGCTTATGCTGTTTGGCACTAATCTATTCAGCCATTTGTGAAAATGAAGCTTCAAGTTACCCAATATCCACACCTTTCCTTCATAATAACCACGTAACAAATAATTTGCCACTCCAAAATCTGCAGCTGAGATGTACACAAATCTTTTCACACCTGCAGTAGAAAAAAAAGAAAGGTGCTGAATAATTGAACTATCACATCAGAGAACCTATAATTATTACAAGTGATCATTATTAAAGTTCATAGACTAAGGTTTAGTTTGGCAATGTGTTAAGGTTGGTTCAATATTGGGGACAAAATGTAATCATTACATTTTTCTGTGGTGGAGTGTTGAGTAAATTGTGATGGTTACATTTCACCCACATCTCTTAACATACTAATCCAACTAAGACTAGAAAACTGATTGCCTGTATACTGTAGAAATATTCAAAGCACTTCAAAAATAAACTACCTTGGTCTGAAGCGACCCTAATAGCATTAATGTTTGCTGTGCCATTGATTTTATACATCTGTGAATTAGACCCCAAAACCTCCAACACATGATACCTACAAGACAGAATTTGCTGTGATCAAAATCAGATAGCCCACAATGGACTAGTTTTAGTTGTAATAAAAACCACTCCATATACAAGCAAGAAGGTGCACAAAATATCAGTTGAAGAAGTTCAACAGTTGCATCATATTTGAAGAGTGAACAAGCTGGTGAAAAGAAACTAACGTAAAATCTTGAATATGGGATTTTTTTATTTATTTTTTTTTGACTTATTGAAATTGATTAAAGAGCTTACAAGATATGGAACACCTTGAACTAAAAAGTAGGGTTTTTCATGCAACACCTCTATCATCAGATTGTTAATGAAACACTATCATTTTTTAGATTCCTAACAGACAATCCCTGGAAGTTAAAATCAGGTTAAAGCTCAACTTTAATTTTAAGTTAAGATAGCCACAATGAAGATCTCCCATTTCATTATAAAATCAAAGTCTTAAGATTTCTTTTTTCTTATATATCCCATTTACTACGATCATGCCCCACCAATTTTATCCTACTATTTCAACTATAATTCCAAACACACCAAGATCACTATATGGTGCAGCGGAGGGAAGGTTGTTTCGAAGACGAAACAAAGAACACTTAATAGCTAACACAATATCACTCTAGGATCTGAAACTAAGAGAGTATTTCTGAAAAAATAATTGTATTGAACCCCCTCTTTCCATGACAATAATCCTTTAAATAAAGTTGTTCATGCCAAATAAAGGAAACAACAAAAATAGGAAACTGGAAACAGAAAATGAAAACTAGGAAACTAAAGAAAATAATTCTTAGGCAACCAAAAAAAATTCTAAGGTAACTTAAATTAGGAAACTAATCTTGATGTGCTGCATCACTATATTACTTTCTTCAGTTTCTGTCTCACTCCATGGTTGAATCAGATGGAAGTCTATCCCAATATGCAAGATCACATATATTGGAGGCAAAATGGAGTTGAAAATATGTAAATAAACTTCTTCGAAACGAGAATGCATAAAATGTGGCCAACAAATGATAGTGGTAAAACCAAACAATGGATTCCATTGTGGGGTGAAAATAAGCGTAAGAACTAAAAATTTCAGGTCAGGAAAATGTCTGCAGGATGTTTGTAGGTCTCAGCTTCAAAAAAAAACCACATCAACCTTTTGCAATACAAAATAGAGAGCATTCATCTGCCTATCAATTTCAGGAATAAGTCTACGAGCTTTCCAAGGGTCACAGCTCAGCAGGTCTCATATTACTTTCTTGGTAGAAAAGTCTTGTCATGAATTGCTGTTCTTACCATAGAAATTAAGTTTAGGGATGACAGACCTATCACATAAATGGACCAGAAAAAAGATGAAGAGAGCAATTGCACACCACAGCAGTGACCCCATTGAAAACATCTTTCCATGAATTAGGTACAAGAAGGTTTCCTGTCAAAAAAATATATATATCATGTTTAATGTTCCAATAAATTTTTAAAGCTGAAAAGGTAACTGCTTTGCAAAAGATACAAAACCACGGTGCCAGACAACTTTATCAGCCCAAGATTCCTGTATAGCCGACCTTCCAGATCTGCAAATGCCAATGACATGTTACAAACTAGAAAGAAACACAAAAATACACTTGAACAAACAATCAAGCGAATCACAAAATTATCACTTTAAGGGAATCGCGCAGGAAGTTATGAAAGTATAACTATAGATGCAACAAACTAAAAGATGATATGTTAAACTTAAAATCATTACCAAAATAAAAAAAAAGTTAACAGAACTAGAGAGATAAAGATTTTTTTGTTGGACTAGATGCTTTCATGAGATAGCAGTGGATCACCAGAGGATGACTTTATTGAGGAGCAGGAGTCATTCAAAATATAGTACATGAAATAGTTCTTCCAAAGCATTTGAAACCAAAAAGTCAAGCAAAAAATTTCCAGCACAGAAACAAAACTAACAATCAGTTGCAAGTGTACTGCACTTAAGCAACATTCCACCAGAACAATGCCAAATTTTCTTAAGAGCCAATTACCAACTAGCGCCACCATATAAAATTTATCAGATCCAAAATCACAAGATGGGAACCACATGTTAGAGGGTAATACCACAAGAATTTTGTTCAGGTTCAGCCCTCATCAGTGGTACCCACAAACAAGAAAGTTTAAGCTAACCTTAAGCAGTGCATCCAGTGTTTAAGTGGAGAGAGAAACACAAGCACATATGTTGAAATAATGAAAAAACTAGGGCTCAGAAATGCCCATATAGAATTCAAAACCCGGATTCATCATGGTCCAATAAAGGAGTCCAACCCAACCTAAATCTCATAACCCACTTCATGTAAACAAATCATCAGTAAAACCCATGTAAAAATAAGACTTGTATACGATTTCCCCTATTTATATATATGATGTAAAAAGCTAGGGTTTATGGCTTGAGTTTTCTCTCAGAATAATAGATTCATCTTTCTCCTCTCTTATTCTTCACATAGAAATCCTAGACCCTCTCATAAAACCTTAGAATTCTCAGGTAGTGTCAGCACTTTAGGGAATTCACAGCTATCAACAAAAAAAGAAGCACTAGTCAAAACAAGCTATAACAAAAGTAATAGAAGACAATAAAGGATCTTTTAATCTTAGAAATAATTATAGTCTTCAGGTAACTTCAATATGACTGACTGGTTCCATAAATTATTTTCAAAGGACTAAAACTATACAGATTTTCCTTAATACAAGGAAAAAAGGTGTGCATAAAAAGAGATCAACCTAAGCAGCCAATAGAAAGCTAGTTTAGAGAAGATGTCATGACTTTGTTTTGGAACAACATAGATCCAACACTAAATACCAATACAATGGATTGTGATAAACCAAAACAAATATAGGATGAGACTAGAAAACTGTACTAATAAAAAGACAATGCTTCAAGAATTTTTGAAATAATAGAAAAGATAGTTAAAATCTAGTCAAGCTGGTATACCACTGGAGGAAGACTTTGCCAGAATGAGGAGTCTTTGGAGTAAGTTGGATGTGTATCAACCCTCCACTTCCAGCATTGAAGCACAAAACTAGTACAAAAAGGAATTCAGAATAGTCTTATTCTTGTCAACATTAGACAAAAATTATGAGTTCATCAAAAATCAGTTTATGTTTAAAGAGAAGGTCCCATCAGTTAGCAGTATGTACATAAGATCACAAAGAACCAATGTACAAGCTGAAAATGATAGTTCTGTTATAGAAGTAGCAACTACAACTACTGACAATGTCATGAGATTTGGAAGAAGTGAAACTAACACACATTAAGGATGTTCAAGAAAAGAAATACAAAGAGATAGAACGAACCTCAAATGTACTCATTGTGGAAGAACTAACCACACAATAAATAAATATTTGATTCTTCATGACAGACCATCAACAACATATGTTACACAAACTACAAGACCATTACAAGAATACCAAGAAATATCAAATAATCTTGAACAGATGTCTGGTTAAAAGACAAAAAAAATAGAATTGAAAAAAAAAAAGAAGAATATGAACAAGTGATGCAAACTAGAAAAACCTTATCTGCTACAGGCAGCGCATGAATTAAAGCAACCTAAGACTCACCATGTATCATTAGCCTAGGAGCTACTGATTATAGATCTGTTAATACCAAATTGTTTTCCTCCTTGCACTCAATGCTAGGGAGCTAAACATGTACTCCTAATTATTGAAGAACATGCATTATTGAAAACAGAGGGAATATTCAAACCGAAACTTTAAATCTCACCTTTGCTCTCCTTGCAAATAACTTTTCTTGAGTCAATTAATCAAAATATTGAATTGTACTGCGATTTTTCATCTTTCTCATTATGTTTTTCAGAATTTTCACATAAGTAAGATGATTCATAGAGGGATTAAAAATGGAGGCCTATATCTACAAGATTCTAGTGGAAAGTAAGCCAGAGCTCTTGCCAGTCAAGAAGAATACTTACTCTTATGACATTATAAACTAAGCCATCTATCTTTTTTCATGCTTATAATTATGTTTCTCAGTATGAAATTCAGTCCAAACTCATTTGCGAAACATGTGAACTAGCCAAACATCACAAGAATATCTTCTTATTTTAGAATAAAAAAAAACTTTATAGTCATTTATTTTTATTCATAATGATGTCTAGACAACAAGGAATTCACATCAAGATGACATCAAATAATTTGTTCGAAAAATTCCCACATGAACTCCGAAAATTTTTCATTGGACTAATTGGCCCCTCTAATTTTTGATATCCCCCAAAATCCCTCCCTGTTAGTGTAAAAAGCCCCCATAGACACTATGATGATACTGTAGCAATACTTATAATAGTATAGTAATATATAAAATATTATAATAATAATATAATAAGATATAAATATTGTATAAGTATTATAGAAGTATTGTAATAATAGTATATACTTAAAAATTAGTTATTAGATTAAAATTTTCAGTCATATATAATTAATTTTGATCGTAATGATTATTTTTTAGTTATAATAATTTGATTTTGATCATTTTATCTTATTTTTATTTATATTAAGTTTGGTGATGATCATTTTAACTTATTTCTATGTATTTTGATTTGGTCTTGATCATAATAAATACAGTATTGTCAAAAAATTCAAAATATTACTAAACATTTGCTACAATGCATGTTATAGTACTTTAACGGAGTTACAATGTCGTTAATAGCGACAAGAGTTTAAATAGAATATATATCACATCACAAATGGTTTTTGGGAATATCAAAAATTTGAGGGGCCAATTGGCCCAATGAAAATTCTTAGAGCTCATTTGAAAATTTTTCCTATTTTTTTTTGTTGAAGATTTCTCGAAAATGAAATGGATTTATCTAATGAAAAACAAATATGATGTTAATAACATATTTCAATTATTCCGTAAGTAAAGAACCAATTTAATAATTTTATAAATATCTTAAGAGTTGACAATAAAAGGGAATACACATCTAAACAACTTCAAAAATATCTTCAAAACAATAGAATATTTTCTCAAGCTTTTTGTTCAGTCACACCACAATAAAATGGGGTGGCTAAATGAAAAAAAAAAATTTCTTATAAGTAGCTAAATCTCTCGTGTTACAACAAAATATACTTTCTAAATTTTACAGAAATATTATACAAGCAACATGTTTTTTAATAATTAAAACATCCTTCAAGTTACTTCAGAATAAGAGTCAATTCCAAACTCTTTGTTCTAAAGATAAAATTTTTCATTTACAGTCCAAAGTGTTTGGATGCATATACTTTGTTCAACGTCTCAGTATCAACAAGAATAAATTGCAACCAAAAATCATAAAATGTATCCTTCGCCGGTATTTTAAAATTATAAAGATTATAAATACTATGATACTCAAAGCAACATGAGATATATTTCCATGAATCTCACATACTTTGAAAATGTTCCTTATTTTAGTATCTCTAGTTAAAATTTAATCACTCTAAATAGTAAACCTAAAAAATATGAAGAAAATATTTCTTAACCTATTTTACCTATCTCTGTCGATGAGCAATCACTCACTACATATGAGAGTGAGATTGACAAGAGATATAAAATTGATTACAGTAAAAGACAAAAGGAAGAATCAAATCCAAAGATCAATCCCAAAACGACCTCCAACTTAGGAAAACTCAATCCCAAATAGAATAAAACCTGCTTATAACATTGAAGAAAGAGAAAAGAACATATATAAAATACACTATAAATAATTTTATTTCATATAAAAAGTCGTCTCCCAACTTTAGCTCTATTGCTCTAACCATTTTTGTCATATACCAATACTAAAGATAGTAATAGAAGTATTGAGAGATACCAAGTGGAAACAAGTCATAGAAGCTAAAATGGAGGCATGGTATCAAAGTGAAATTTGGAAACGAGTACCTATGTCAAAAGAAAGAAAATGTGAGATGCAAGTGGGTATATATAGTGAAACATAAACAAAATGACAATATACATAGGTATAAGGCAAGACATGTTGCAAAAGGGTCGATACAAACTTATTGAATTGATTATTTTAATACATTTTTACCAATGGTCAAGTTGAATTTAGTCGGAATTATAATATCTCTAGTTATCAACATGAGTTAGAACTTAATCCAAATAGATTTAAAGAATGCATTCTTCCATAAAGATTTCAAAGAAAAAATGTACATAACATAACCACCAAGCTTCATTCACAACAATAGACCTGAACTGCTATGCAAACTAAAGATATTCTGATATGGTATTAAAGAGTCACCCAGAGTGAAAAGTTCAGCTCAGCTATAACAACTTATGGATTTATAAAGAGTTCATCAAGCTATTCAATCTTCATCAGGGAGAACGATGAGGAGAATCATACCACAAATTTATATCGATAATATAATTATAACAAGAGAAAATTCACAAGGAATAAAGTAGTTGAAGGAGTTATAGAAAATTCAGTTTGAAATAAAAGACTAGGGTAAGTTTTATTATTTTTGGAATAGAATGACACACTCATCAAAAAGATTCATCCTCTTGCAAATAAAATATGCCCCGAACCCATTAACAGAAACAAATTTATTAAGAGGAAAGAATACCAATGGATCCAAATGCAAAGTTATATCTTGATATGGAAGTCGAATTTGATAACTCAAAACAATACAGGAGATTTGTTAAAAAAACTAATATATCTTACAATTATAAGACCAAACATTGCTTTTGATGTAAACAATGACAATCAATTCATGCAAAGTCTAAGAAAACAACACTTGAAAGCAGTGTATATAATTCTCAGATACACAGAGAGCACCAAGCCTGCAATTATGTTATTAGAAACAAGAGGAATTGAATTTGTAGTGCCACATAGATGTTGACCGGACAAGTTCAGCACTTAACAAAAAAGTCAACTTTAAGATTTCGTACTTTGTTGGGGAAACTTAATAACATGGACAAGTAAAAAACAAAGAGTTATTGCAAGATCAAACACAAAAGCATAATATAAAGCTCTAATTCTAGGAATATGTGAGATTCATTAGATACATTCATTTCCGAGTGAGCTTGGATATCCAACAAAAGAACTAACCGAAGTCTTTTGTGATAATTAATCAACCCTACATATCTCCAACAACTCTGTATTCTATGAAAAGTCAAAGCATATTGAATTTGAACTTCATTTCGTCAGGGAGGTGTTAAAGAAATAGGTAGATTAAAGTATATACCAATAAAAGAGCAACTAGTTGATGTACTCACCAAAACTCTAAGAAATGAATATTTAACAAAGGATATTATCAAGCAAGGCATGGTGGATATATATGCACCAGTTTGACATTCCCCCTCACGAAATATTCGGCAATATGATTATCTAAAATTGTCGGATTTTGATACATCAAATCTCTACCATAAATAACACTCATATACAAAAATTAAGACTAATATTTTAATTCTTTTATAATATTTATTATTAAATATGTAATTAATTTTAATATCGGAGCAATCATAAAGTTTTTAGCAATTTTTTTCATAAACTTCTTTGATGTAGATTGACGAAAAGAAAAATCTAATAAATTGAATTTAAAGAAATCTTCAAAATTGAAATCGATCAATCAGATTCCATCAATAGATTTCAGTACTTCTTCCTCTTGTAAATTAGATTAACATAATTAAAAAGATTTTTTCGCATTTTTATCTTCAAGGACCTAAGTGTAAGGTTATAGAGTCATAGGTGTTTTTGGGGACTTTCATGTAAATTATCAAAATTCAAGGATTGTTATCTAATTGAAGGATCTAGGCGCAGCTCAAGTATGCATAGTTCTCGCTATTCCCTCCACTTGTAGTCATAAGATGCAATGCCAGGCTCATGACTCTGACTAATGGGTTGCAGGATTGAGATCCGATATATTTAAAGTGTAATATTTAATTATATATTGACAAAATATAAAAATGAAAACCGAACAAAATCGAATAACTGCTTTGGAGGAAAGTTGAGCTGTGCTTTTTGGTATTTGTTTCTTTGTAGAAGAAGAAGAGGAAAAAGATGACGATGGGAAGAGCCATGTTGGTGTAGAGATTTGCTTATTGGAATTCATTTGTAATGTTGGATATAAATCAATTATCAAAATGTATTTCAGAATGACACGATTAGACATTTGATAGCAATCCATTTCTAATGCTAAATTTAGAATGTATTTATCCTTGGAACGGATAAGAAGAAGTTTAGTGCAATTTGAAGTTGAGGGTGAGGATAAGTTTGGAAGAAAGAAGTCTCTATAATGAGGAGGACAAGTATAGGGCCATACTTGAGGGATTCCAAGGGAAGATATATACGATCTTGATGCCAACTTCACTGTGGTAATTCAGTTGGATGGCTAATTGATCTTTTTCTAAAGTTAGCAGTTAGTCCCTTTTTATCGAAATTTGGATTAATTTTATTTTTCTCTTGATGATTTCAAACTTGCTTCTACTCACGTGTAGGCTCTTCAACATTTGGCCCAATGCTTGAGCATTCTATATTTGAGTTGAGTCCAAAAAATGCTACCGGGCCATCACTACAACAAAAACCGTCTATTCCGCCTCTTAAGAACCCATTTAGTAATAAATTAAGACTAAAGAAAAAATTAAAATTAATAAATCACTTTTATAAATTAATATTTTTTTATCAAAAATAATCCTAGAATAATTTAAATTTTAAAAATTAAATTAAAATTTTATAATAATTTAATTTAATAATTATGTAAAATAATTATAATTGTTTTTTAAAAATAAAAAAATCAAAATATTTCTGATCCTAATTTTAGTCCATTACTAAAGGGGCACTTTAATAGTTTGGTGCTAAATCAGCGCTGAATATGCTTTATATATTAGTACCGCCAATCAATCAGTAGCATTATTTTATGTGGAGACTGTTTGGATCAATTCTAAACATCCAGAATTAGCTGAATTGATAAAATTGGAGACCCAATTCTCCAATTCGGATATTTGGATAACTAATAATATTTAAAAATTGCTGGAATTGATAATTTCAATAATTTTTAATTTTGAATTTAAATTCTGGACGAAATAGAGTGGAATTCACAATTCAGATTGGAATGGAATCGTGTGAGCCCACCACCACTTGGAAATAGTAGCTTCCATGGAATTGGGTGAGGAATATTCCTCACCCAATTGAGAATTTCTCACATATTTTTTATATCTAAAATTATATAAAAAAAATTTCATCTACTCATTATTTTTTTTTCACATTCATGTAAAATTTTAATACCTATAAATTAACTATTTCTAATTTAAGATATATTTTATTAATTAATTTTTTTAAAAAATTATTCTATTTTTCTTAACTTGTCAAATATTATAAATTTGTAATCCTAATATTATTTAAATATTTAATCACAAAAATATGTCTAATTAATTTACTAATTTAATATTTATATTTATTAAAAATTAATATAAATAAAATTTAAAATAGAAGTAATCCCATTCATTTAAAATTAGGTGATCATATTTCTAATTCTAAATATAATTAAACAATGCAATTTGAAAGATTAACAAAATTTATTGATTTTTATTTACATTTCAAATAATTAAATTTACGAAAAGTAAGAGAATTAATAATTTATTTATTCTAAAACTTCATCCAAATACTAGAATTTATTAATTCGACTAATGTTTTTAATTCTCTAGAATTGATTGACACCCAATTTCGAAATTGATACAAACAGCAGCGCCGTGAATCAGATGCCTTTAAAAGTCTGCCGTTGCGTTGTCAGCCGTTCTTCACCTCTGCTCGAATTGCTCTCAGCTATTCTTCACCTCAGCTCGGATCACTGCCGCCTCCAGCTCGTCTGCAGCCACCCACCACCGCCAGTGCGTCGCTTCTCCGAGAGCTCCTCCGCCGCTCCTCCGCCGCCAGTTCCTCCGTGGCCTGAAACACCATTGACCCCCTCCTCCGCCGCCAATTCCTCCGTGGCCTGAAACACCCTCAATCCCCTCCTCCGCCGCCAGTTCCTGCACAACCGGTTCTCCACCAGCTCCTCCAACGCGAGCCGCCTCCTGTTCGAGCCGCCAGTAGATCCACGAGCTGGTGGAATTCTCCAAGTACTTTGTTAAACCTAGATTTGTTTGATATGTAATTGGTTGTGATGAGGCTTGGTTAGTTTTTAATAATGAATTGAAATGTTGTCAATAGTTGTCTCCATTTGAAGTGGTAGGTGTATTTCTTAATAATGAAGTAATTAAAAGGCTTTGGACAACAAGTTGGAGCTGATGAAGTAATATCTGCTTCTCTATTGGAGCTATTGATTCTGACGAGCTTTTCTTCTCCGTCTCTGATCGATCTCTTCACTACCGTGTTGTGTTCCCATCACCGTCTCTGGCATCGATCTTCTTCACCATGTCTCACCGTCCCGAGCTTTTCTTCTCCATCTCCGGCTTTGATCTTCTTCACCACACGTCACCGTCCTGAGCTTTTCTTCTCTGTCTCCGATCGATCTTCTTCACTGTTGTGTTGTGTTTCCATTACCGTCCCTAGCATCGATCTTCTTCACTACGCGTCACCGTCCCGAGCTTTTCTTCTCTGTCTCTGACTTTGATTTTGATCTTTACTATTATCTGATCTGTGTCGATTTTTGTGCAGCATGCATCTCCGCCGGTGATCACAGCAAGCATCCTCGCCGGAGATCAAAGCAGGTCGCAAGCTCCAACACCATCCTCGCCAAAGATTGAAACAGGTGTTGAGCTCCAGGTACTACATCCTATATTCTTCTCATTTTTCCCCATATCTGATCTTCAATCTCTGATCTTCGTTGATCCTTTACAGCAAGCATTCCCCCCGTGATCACAACAACCATCCTCGTTGGAGATCGGAGTAGGCGCCGAACTCCAGGTACTGTATCCTATATTCTTCTCATTTTTCCCCATATTCGATCTTCAATTTTTGATCTGCACTGATCCTCTATAGCAAGCATTCCCCCCTTGATCACAGCAGCCATCCTCGCTGGGGATCGGAGCAGGCGCTGAGCTCCAGGTACTGCATCTTATATTCTTCTCATTTTTCCCCATATCTGATCTTCAATTTTTGATTTGCGCTAATCCTCTACAGAAAGCATTCCCCTCGTGATCGGAGCAGCCATCCTCGTTGGAGATCGGAGCAGGCGCCCAGCTCCAGGTATTGCATCCTATATTCTTCTCATTTTCCCCCCATATCCAATCTTCAAGTTTTGATCTGCGCTGATCCTCTACAACAAGCATTTCCCCTGTGATCACAACAGCCATTCTCGCTAGAGATCGAAGCAGGCGCCGAGCTCCAGGTACTGCATCCTATATTCTTCTCATTTTTTCCCATATTCGATCTTTAATTTCTGATCTGCGCTGATCCTCTACAACAAGCATTTCCCTCGTGATCGTAGCAACCATCTTTGCCGGAGATCAGAGCAGGCGCCAAGCTCCAGGTATTGCATCCTATATTCTTCTCATGAAAAGATCTTAAACTTTTTAAGGGAAACATGTTAGATATATTTTTATTCAGAAACATTAGATTCAATTTGGCATAAAGATTACAACAAAATGTGGTCATAAAGTTTATATGATTTCCCAATTTTTGACATAAACAACCTCTGATATCAAAAACATAAGGGTGCGTTTGGTAGGGGTCAGGGCTAAGCTGACCCGTCCAGACCAAATTATCTTCCGAACACCAAAAATTTGACCGCACTAATATTATTTTATTCATTTAAAATTTAATTATATTTTGACTAAAATACCCTCACTTGATCTGAACCGTCGGATCTCGATCCAACGGCTCAGATCGGGTAACAGCCGAATACCGTCACTTGATCTGAACCGTTGGATCTCGATCCGACGGCTCAGATCGATGAACAGTAAAACCCTAAGATACAATTACGCCCGCAACGCCTCCTGCTTCCCCCCCCCCCCAACGGCGACCCAACACGCATCAGAGCTCCCACCGACGCCGCCGACAACGCAGCAGTCGCCGCCCTCCTTCCCCCCCGCCGACGCATCAGACAGCGCACGATTCTTCCCCTTCCCCGCCGACGACGCAGCAGTCGGCGCACGCGTTTGCTCCTTCCCAGTCGAGTCTCCTCCTTCCTGGCCGACGACGGAGCAGACGCCGCCCTCTTTCCTCGCCGCCGACGCAGCAGACGCCGCACGAGTATCGCCCTTCCCCACCGACGACGCATTCGGCGGCGCACGACTCTGCTCCTTCCCCGCCGACGACGCATCAGACACGGCACGAGTCCCCTCCTTCCCCGCGGACGACGCAGCCATCGGCGCACGAGTCTGCTCCTTCCCCGCCGAGGACGCATCCGACACCAGACGAGTCTCCTCCTTCCTCACGCAAGCCGCACGAGTCTCCCCCTTCCCCGCCGACGACGCAGCAGACGCGGCACGAGTATCCTCCTTCCCCGCCGACGACGCAGCAGTTGCCGCACGAGTGTCCTCCTTCCCCGCGGACAACGCAGCAGACGCTGTACCTCCTCCTTCCCCGTGGACGATGCAGTGGACGCTACAGGAGTCCCCTCCTACCCGGCCGACGACATATAAATAATTAAGTGGTTTTTCTCAAACTTAATTTTTCGTATGGATCATGCTTATTTAAATTTATAGTTGCTTAATAACTTGTGATTTTCATAACAATAGCAACAATAGCAACTAGCTGATTTTCACATGCTCATACTGCCGCACCAGCATCTAATGGAAATGGAAAATCAGAATAATATCTTGTTTATTATGACTATTTCTTGATTTTTTATTTTTGTCTGTTTTTTGATTAAACTAGAAGAAGAATGTAGCTTAGACCAAAATGGAACACAAGAACTGGTGGTAATGTAGGTACTGTATGTGTAAAATGTTCGGATTGTTTCCTAACATTGGATAGAAGCCAGTTTTGGGAACTTTTACATAGAAAAGTAGCTTAGGCCAAGCAGCCAGTCAACGCAATGTCCACAACCACAACAGTGAGTGTTTAACTTAATTTTTGATAATTTTTATTATAATGAAATGATGTTATTTTTTTGTTACCCATATTGTAGGAGAACTCTCTCTTGAATATGGTTATCCAAAAGACGATCTATAATCAGGTGTTCAGATTTGATAAATGTGGCCAACTTTGGATATTTGGTATAAAGCCGACTCTCAATTCTATCTCCAAGTTCTCCTCAAAAGCCTCATAAGATAAGTCTCTTAAGTATACTCAGGGTCAAATGCATATAATGATCCTAGCGGAAATTGCTTCAACAATAAAGAACTTCAAGAAAGAGATATTCGAATATCTCCCTCATATTATATCTTAGTTTACCCACAACTCGGGGTATAAATCAAATCCATGTTTATGTTACTATATATTTGTAGTGTGTATGGAATATTTTTTTTATAATGCTAATACATACTTGCTATTACAAATTAAGGAGGTTCTAATTCTAGCATCCCAGCAACAAAGGTGATGCTGATGGTAACTAAGTACGTTTGGGGGGGCTCCTTCCACTTCACAAGTTACTTGGGAAAATTTTGTATTTGCAAGTCTATTAGTACAATTACATTTTGATATTACACATATTAAAAATTCATAACTTATGGACATAAATAAAGAGAGGGAGAGTAGGGATTTAGGTTGGAGATAGGGACCTGGGCACGGATACGAACATTGGGGTGAGGACTTGGGCATGAAAATAGGCATAACGATGGGGATTTAGCCACAGGATCGTAAAATGAACATAGGAGTAGGGTCTTAGATGCGTGGATCATGATTTGGGCATGATATAAGAATGGAGACTGATTGTAATTTGGGCACAAATACAAATACAAAAGTGAAGATTTGGGGACATGCACGAGCATAAGCACAGGAGTGGGGTTTTGATTGCAAGGATGGAAATTTGATCATAAGCACGAGCACAAGAGTGGAGGCTTGTGCAGAAACACGGGCATGAGTTATAAACTCATATATTTTATTTGTTTATATAATTATATGAATTTATTGATTATACAAGTTATTAATTTCTAATTGTATTTATTTAAAACTATATGAGAAGATCATCTATAAGTCAGTGGTCGGAAACAAGACAAGTAGACATGGGCATAGGCTACTATTTTTTTCTTTGAATGTTTTATGTTTAAAATTTAGTACTATATAACAACTTATATTTTGAGATGTATCCATTGAATTTGGAGTTTTTTTTCCTTTAAGTATGTATCGATTATTTTTACTTTATATAACTATATTCAGGATATAAGTTATATAATAAATATTGTAAAAATAGAATTCTAATATTATATTAACACTAATAATATGCACACTAATATTTTGGACCATTAGCGATTCTAATGGTGATTTTTTTCAGCACGAAGGTCATTAGCACCGGAAATATTGTCTTTTTTATGACATTTACTATCATAGTTGAGTATCGTCATAGAATTTTAGAAATATTAATTTAGCATCGTAAATATTTACGATTAAAATAAATATGGAGATTTCTTAGTATCACAAATTAGTGTCAGTAAAAGTTTACTGATGTTAATGTTCCTGTTAATGGTGCTAATTTAGTACCAATAATAGACTAATATGTTGTAGTGGGGATTTCTTTTTTCATAAAAAAATAGCCGAAAAAGAAAATGAGATGAAAAAATCTAAGTGTATCCCAAAAAGAAAATGAGATGAAAAAATCCAAGTGTTTGGCCCCGCATGTCGAGCTGCCATCAAATATATAAGCACATAGACGAGCAAAAAACAAGAAGAAGAAGCATCACAGCACACAAGCTGAGACTGTAAAATTCCCATGTCCAAATGCTTGGCGCTTCCTGCTCTCTTTCGAGCAAACAGTTTGTAGGGTTAGATGTCGGCCAGCCGTTTGAGGACAACGGGACTCATGCAAATCGGGGAGGCGTCCCTCGTGAGACCACGCTTACGGCCCCAGTACACTGGCATGTACTGCTACTGTTGAGCCACATGTTTGAGTTGCTTTCCTGGTGTCTTCTCGTTTGTAACTTCATTTTAGTTCTAGGTAAGCTTCCTGGTGGGATTTAGCTCAAGAGGGGTACGTTGGAAGAGTTCCAGATGACCAATGACTGTGGCTTCATAGGATCGTCGTTCTGAAAGGGAGATACAGAACAGGTGAAGTTCAATCCACAGCTCGACTACAACACTTCGCAATCCTATGCATGTGGACAAGGGAAATTGGTTGGATCAACCATGATTTGCCTCGGTAGAGCCAAATGAAAGAAGAACGCCACAAAAAGGTGACACAACTGAGATAGATTGATGGAAAGAAATGTGTGGTGGTAGTGCTTGTTTGGTTGTGATCATTGAGGAGATGCAAAAGTAGTTCATGCGGTATAGTTACAACTACCGCAACCACTCCAAATAATGTGTTCCAAGGACATTGGTGATATTGAGATTGTGATACCCGACCCTTTTGATTCAAACTATTTTGGACTTGGATATTTAAAAAATAGTTGATTTAGTATAAAAGGAGTAAGATGCAATTATGATACATTCAAGGGCTTTTATGCAAATTTCATAATCTGAGATGCAAATAGCAAAAAGTCAGCGCGTGTTATGGGCTTTGATTAGAAAAAAAGAAGATGATAAAATTATATTCAACTTTAGGGGTTATGTAAAATAACGTATATATATATTGCATATGATTTTATACAGATTTTTGGTTGCTAGGGTTTAAAGAAAAAAAATAGCTTTTGAGAGAGATAATTTGAGAAAGTTTAAAATATTTTCAAGGAAGATGAAGGTGAAAAAAAATATTTGAAAAGTCCATAAAGGTTATGATTTGCATCTATCATGATTGAGGTAAACAAATAAGTCACTCCATCCCATGTTAGTTTATATAAATTATTTTAAATATTTATTATTTTTGATATTATTGTAATATGTAACAAATAATTTATTGAATATTAGGTTTATATTATATGTATTTTGAAATCAAAACAAATTTTTATTTCCAAAAACTTGTGAAGCTAAGATATAGTTATTTATTTTGTTATAAAATTATATAAGGACTACAAAGTTTTTATTAAATGTCTCATAGTATATGTATACTCTGATTGTGTGATGTGGTCCTGTCAGTGAGAAAAAATCTTGACCATGCCAATATGTATATGTGTTTGTGGGGAACTAATTCCGATTTTGTGATGTGACTTAACTAGAAGGGTTAAGTATGGTACTTTTGTGATATGACTTGATTTCAAATATTATGTGTATGACCCGTGTCACTGGATTAAGTATGTGATCATAGTTGATACTGAAGATTAAAATATATTTTGAATAAAAAAGTGAATATATTTATGAAGTTCTAAATTCGATAAGATAATGCTATTATCTGGTCCATTATGTTATATTTAATTATGTTATAATTTATGACTACGTGATTTTGAAATATATATGTAATTTAGTTTTAGAATTTAAATTATATGTATATTTTAACATAGATGACTCATTTGCTTGCAAATTAAAATTTAGTTAACATCAAAAGATCTAGTCAAATGAGTTTTACTAATTAATTAGAGGTGTGATATATTAGTGAAATTGATTTGATTTATGTAAACTTGTAAGTTTGAAATTTGAAATTTATGCTCATGTATTTTGAAAATTTATTAATTTTAATTGTGAGAGATTATTTTTTATATAAGCATATTTAAATATGGCTTTATATGTCTATGGGGCTTTATAAGACATCAACCTCATAAGTATACAACATGCTCACTTCCCAAGTTTATGGTTCGGGGTGTGACAGAGATAAATTCAAGTTAGCACCAAAGTACAAATACTTCATGTTAAAATAGATTAGGGGGTTGTTTGGATCAATTCCAAACAGCTCAAATTGAGAGAATTGGGGGAATTGGGCCAATTCCCCCAATTCCAGTGTTTGGATGTCAATATAAATTCGGGAATTCTGTGAATTCGCAATTCTAGTAATTCTGAATTACTGGTTTAAATTTCGATTTGAGATGTTTGGAATTCACAATTCGGGATTGAATTGATTGGGTCCCACCAACACGTGAGAACAGTGATTTCATCTTAAAATTGGCGAGGAATTGAGAATTCCTCGCCCTAATTTCAGCCTTCGTTCCCATCACGGTCTTGAGCTTCTTCATTACGGTGTTGTGTTCCCATCGCCGTCCCTGACATCGATCTTCTTCACTGCGCATCACCGTCCCAAGCTTTAGATGGAATGAAACTTCCATCATTTAGATTTCTTCTCATTTTGATTCAGTATTCTTAATAGCATCGTCAGTTTTTTGTTTCTATTTATCCTCCAATTTCTCTTGTTGTCGTCACAGAAGTTAGAAGAAAGTTCTCTCTTTGCATTCACCAAATTCTCAAAGAATCGGATTTGCTTTTGTCAGGTTCGCTGAAATCAGAAGAATCTGACTCTTCTTGTTTGGGAAATTTTGCAATTTAGTTTAGTGTTTACTTCAATCATGTCGAAAATTTGCATTTTGTTAATTAGCGAAAGTGCGTGTTTTGTCACCCTAGAATTCTTGTTTGTCCATGTTACAATATCTGATGATGTAATGCAATGTTGAGCTGAAATTACGAACTGAGAGATGGAGCAGTGACTAATTAAACCATAAATTTTAGCCTAGATCCGCAAATTGGCATTTTATTTTCAGCATTTTCATAAATCTATCTTCTTTGAGAAAAACTCTTTTAATTACAAATTTTACTTGCTTTTCAATTGCCTTCTCTAATTCTTTCATCCTTGCAGGATTACGTTGGAATGCCAAATTTGTGACCATGCTTTTGATTTTGGAATGAGGCAGCTTCTCGCAGCCTGTATCCCATCAAACTTGATAAGAAGTCAATCTTGGAGAACAGTTCAGATCAACTTCAACATACTCTAAGAAATTGCAAGCTTTCTAAGTATGTCCTGCCCTGGAACTAGAAAATCTTGGAAAACACCCTTCTTTATTTGATTATTTCTGGATTGCATTTGGTCTGAGGAAAGCCAATTTGATAATCTAGAGTGATCTTTGACTGATTGAGCAGGCAAATTTGCATGCTTGTGTTGTCATGTTCTTGCTCTCATTGCTTTCCCTGAAAGTGGAAAATTTGGGCTGCTATAGTTTCCATTGGTAATCTGATGCAAATGTAGTAAAATCTCAAAAGGGTAGGCTTGGCTGAGAAGCTAGCTAAATTTTTACAGAACTTTTATTCTATGTTTTAATTGAAAATTTTCAAAAGTTTGATATTTTGAGATAATCAAAGAAAGTTTGGACAAGTAGATTTCCCAATTTCATTCCTTGCAATATTATGTTTTTGATATCAGGGGTTGTTTATGTCAAAAATTGGGAAATCATATAAACTTTATGACCACATTTTGTTGTAATCTTTATGCCAAATTGAATCTAATGTTTCTGAATAAAAATATATCTAACATGTTTCCCTTTAAAAGTTTAAGATCTTTTCATAATTTTTTTTTCTGCTAACATCTATCCTGTTCTTCATTGGAGAAGATGAAGATATCAGTGATGGGTGTTTCCAAGGATACTAAAAGAAGAGTTGCATTTGTCCTGGTTGATGGGTTGGGAGATGTGTCCATCCCAAGATTTGGTCACCAAACACCTCTTCAAATAGCCAGCATTCCCATTCTAGACGCAATTGCTTCTGCTGGAGTTAACGGGCTCATGGACCCTGTTGAGGCTGGCTTGGCATGTGGAAGTGACACTGCACACCTTTCTTTGCTTGGGTATGACCCACGAATCTACTATTGTGGTCGGGGGGCGTTTGAGTCAATGGGTGCTGGATTAGCCATGTCCCCAGGAGATATCGCATTCAAAGTTGGTGCTCCTTCCTTTCATTTTGCTACTAATTTATAACAACATTTTTGTCAGATTCTTTGCATAGTCAAAAATGAAGATAAATGTTTTCAGTCCTTTTAAATTAGTCTGCCATCTGCATAATGCTTTTTACCATCTATAATAGTTTATGTTTTTTTTAGTGTTTTATAGATTTATTTATTTATTTTTTTTGCTGCATTTGCTAGATCATGAATTGTTTTCAAACTGTCGTTTATGGCCAGTGCTTGAAGCTGAAATCTCATTCTTGTTTGTTGGTTGTTTCTTCTAATGAATTCTATCTTGAAACTCAGTCAAACTTTGCAACATTGGATGAGGAGTCTAGTATTGTGACTAGCAGGAGGGCGGATCGGCATTTTGAAAAAGAAGGTCCCATTCTTTGTGCTGCATTAGATGGAATGAAACTTCCATCTTTTCCTGAATATGAAGTGAGAGTCAGGTGCTTTCATAATTACATCTTCATTATCATAGTTTTCATGTGCTGGGTTCAAACTGAAAAAACATTTTAGTTCCCAATTCTTTTGTCACATGGTCAGTTTCTTCTACCTATCAGTAGAAGGTTGCGCATTGCATTTTTTTGCCTGCTTTTCTTCAAGAAACTTCTTGCAGGAAACCTTATCTAGGGAACATTTTATACCAGTGTTTTGGCTTATTATTTAGATCAGGAAAACAGATTAAATGACGAGATTTTCCTCTCAATTTTTTCTGCATATGTAGCTAAAACTACTTAAACAATTTAGTACATGCAAATAATTTGCTAGTTAAATTAAAAGGTAACCTAAACCCCAAAGTTTGATTGCAAATTTCAGAAAATAATAACGAATTATTTCTTGCAAGCAATCATCTTTTCAATGGCTTGATAATAAAATGATAAATATTTAATGGGACAAAATTTTTTGAAATTTTGAAGCTTGTAAACATATATATGTGTATAGATGTGGCAAACTGACCTTAGCTGAGGATTTGTGCAAGTATACTGTCATCCTTTTTTTTCTTGTGCAAAGAAGAATAATTGGTCTTTAATGAACCTTATAATCTTGATAATCAATGCTCTGCTTTTGCATTGTACAACTGGAGTTTACTAATCACCATTGCATGGCAATGCATATGATATACTAAAATGCTAATATTAGACATGTTATATGCAGGTATGCAACTGAACACAGATGTGGAGTAGTTGTGAAAGGGCCAAAGCTAAGTGGAAATATCTCTGGGACTGACCCATTAAAAGATAACCGCCTACTTTTGAAAGCAGAACCATTGGATGATACATTGGAGGCAAAAAACACAGCAGCTGTGGTCAATGAACTCTCCAAGGAAATGTCAAAGATTCTGGTGGCACACCCTTTGAATGTAAAGCGAGCAATGGAAGGGAAAAACGTTGCAAATGTGGTTCTCTTACGGGGTTGTGGTATTCGGATAGAGGTAACTTGCTATCGAATACACGATAATTGTTCCAGCATGCAAGCACTTTATGTTGTGTTCAACTGATTGTGATTTGCCTATCTTGTTATCTATTCATGCTACATGAATGGGTGATTTGACTCTCATGATAAAATGTTCTACACATGAGCTGTTTTCTGTCATAATCTTCAGTGCAAATTGCATTAACCCTTTGACAGTGTTCTATATTTTTTGGCATATTGTTTCTTCAAAGCAATTGTGATGAAATGGTAAAATTGGTAGTTTACATGCACTGTACATGAGACTCATGGGCTCAGTTGAGTGTATTATACATTTCTTACGTTTTCCTTATTTTTATTTTTCCGAGACACCTTTTAGCATAGACTAACTTCTTAATCTTCCCTTTGGGGTTAACTAACATTGAACAACAATTGGTTTAGTCTAGTTATTGATATTCCCTAAAATGCAATTCTGCCAGGCTTGGTGGTTGATTGAGAACACCTTGTTTCCTATGGCCATTTCAGGTGTTGTTCTGCCACTGAAATTCTAGAAAGGAACTGCACCATTACTCATAAAACATCTATCACAATTTCTATTTCTGATCTCTATCTGCATATCCTCCTATGCCTCTTTCTCTCCTTTTTGAAGTTTCTACTTCTCTTGGTACTTTTTTCACTTTAAGCTTGAATTTTTTATCACATCATGATTCCCATATAGCTTTGCGCCTGACTAATGATGGCAGTGTGTATATTAACCAGCAACAGTAGGTATCAGTTTACTGCCCTTTTTTGGCAGCATAACTGGAAAATGACTCAAAAAATTGGGAAAAAAAAAATCCTGTTCTGCTCAATTGACATCCATTAGCATATTTGTTTATTCTATGCTCGGTTCTGATGTTTTCAGGTTCCTTCATTTGAGAGGCAGCATGGAATGTCATCATGCATGGTGGCCCCAACCAAAATAATTGCAGGTTTAGGTCTATCCTTGGGCATTGATATTCTTGAAGCCCCTGGAGCAACTGGGGATTACCGAACACTCCTAACCTCAAAATCATCAGCCATAGCTAAGGCACTTTCTTCTCCTCAACTGCCATCGCCACGTGTTTTTGTACCTGGAGAGGATGAACTCAAACCAGGTCGAGCAGAGGGTTATGATTTTGGGTTCCTTCACATCAAGGTCACGGCTATGCACCTTGTTGCATTTTCAGCTTCATTTTACTAACCAAGTCTCTTCTACTTAACCTATACGTATTACCCGCTTTTCCCTAATTTTATAAGAACTGTCTGTGTGGCTTTTCTGGGTGATGAACAAGTTCTCTATGTAAATATGCATAATCCAAGAGTTGATGTGTACTGTTTACTTCTTATTATACATTGGCCTACTGCTTATGCTTGCATAGTCCTGGCATGGCTTATATCACATGTATTGCAAGCTTTTACTTTGGTATTAGTGGAGAAAGGGTTGAGAAATAACAAACTAGAATCATTATAGTTGGGAGGAATATGGTAGCAACAGTTACCAGAACCGATGACCTGCAAGTACTTACATTTGCTCATTTACATTTTTCTTATTATCAGAACTAGTGGGTGAGATGTGGATGAAGAGTATACATGTTTCATAAATCTCTAAGTTTGGAGGATCAGTGCTTCTTGGATGTTGGCAAATGTTTGAAGGGTAATCATAAAGGAGAGAGAAGCTTATGGTCCCATGATTAAAAGTTTTGATACTAATTTGGAAATTTTGGCAATTAATTTTGCCTTGAATGGATTGTAAAACTAGCAACTAAGTGGAAATTTGTTTAGGATATGTTCTGCCTTTGCTGTCATTTGGTGTTCTTCAGTTTATTTAAGTTCTTGCGAGTAAAAGATGTATTTTGCTCTGTTCCATTGGATCTCAAGCCAAAACCACTCTGAAAAAACAAAGAATCTTTAAAGTGCATACAAGTAATGGCATCTCTTAACAATTCATACTTTGGGCTGATGTTTTCTCTGGTGTTGTTGCAGGCTATTGATGATGCCGGTCACGACAAGGCCACCATATTAAAAGTTAGAGCTCTGGAAGCAGTTGATAAAGCCATCAGTCAGCTAGCAAGGCTTCTATGGCAGACTGAAAAAACTAGCCACTTTGAATATTATCTTTGTGTCACAGGAGATCACTCAACTCCAGTGGAGTACGGAGATCATAGCTTTGAACCTGTTCCATTTGCACTGTGCCAGTTGAAGGATTTTGTGAATATGATGGGGGAGGCCAAAGTGATGGAAACTCCTCTTGATGAATTTCCACTTCCTTCTGTGAAGGCCGGAGAAGATTTGTTGGAAAACATAGAATTTTCAGGTAAAAGAACTGGCACACGTAATGCATTTGGTGGCGATTCAGTTTGCGAGTTCCATGAGGTAGCAGCTGCAAGGGGGTGTCTCGGCCGGTTCCCTGGGAGTGAGATGATGGGGATAATTAAGAAGTTTATCAAGATGAAAAACGAATAATTCCTTCATTTAAGAAATGAAGGTGGGAGTCTTCGGTTTTGCTAAAAGATGGTGAGTGAATAAACTTTATGACTTGACACGTATAAATGCTTCGACAGGGATTAACTATTACTCTCTTCAATACAATGTGGTTTTGTTTTTTGATAAATACCATGTTTATTGTAACTTGAGTAATTCTGAGGCATATTTACCCAGCTTGTCTCTCTGTTACCCAGATGTAACTTTCTCACAAGGTTTAAACTCTATTTTTTTTAATCAAATAGGTCTTGTCTTTTTCCGAATTTGATGCAAAAATCATCCATATGGAAAGTTCATAAACTAAACCTAGGGCTGTTTGGATTATGATGATGGGGAAGTTTGGTGGATTAATGTTAGTGTAACTAATGAGTTATGATTTTTAGGCAAATTAGTGTGTTTGAAGTGTTTTGAGTAAAATCGATAGATAAATAAATATGTTTTAGGTAAAAAAATATAAAAAATTTAGTTAAGGGGATAAATAAGCAAGTTAATCGGCGTTTGGATATTAGTCCATATTATCGACACAAGTTGATCATATTGCTACATCAGTCCAAAGGAGCTTTACATTCTTGCTTTGCGCAGGCACGGAAGGAGTAGTAGACAACAATGTTGTGGAAGGATGTGATGCTCTCGTACTTGGGAGACATTTAGGCATTGTTTCAAGATCATGCCTAAGGCTTCTATTTTGTTGTTATGTGTTTTGGGCCTTAAGCCCACTGGACTGTTAGGGTTTCATAGTAGGAGAGAACTTGATACCATTTCAATTATCACACCGGCCAAATTTTTACCTTAAAATTTCGCCCGTGATGGCGCCAAGGTTTACCCATCTCAGCCCGTCAAACGCTCACAAGTCCACAAGAGTATAGAAGAAAAAAGAAGTACAGCAACCTTGCCAATCTTTTATTACTCACATAAAAAGAAATATAACTTTTAATGCGGAGTGACACTACAAGTCTCTTTATCTGTGTGTGTCCCCAGTTCAATAGACCCTCTAGTCTATTTACAGTACACATATTTGGCTGTGAGCAACTGCTGGAGATCATGTAGAACATGTTTCACAATGTTCTCCCTGCAGTTCAACCGCTGGAGGCCATGGAGAACATGCTCCACAATGTTCTCCTGGCAGTTAGTTGACTTTCTGAGCTGCTGCCACCTGCCCCATAAGCCCTCAATTGCCTATTTGCTGGCTATGTGTCCCTTGACAGTTGCAGCTTTGGTTCTTCAGCCTGTGACGCCAAGTGTTGAGCCCGTTCACATGCTCCTGCAACTCACTTTAGCCAACCTGTCCGCTACTCGCTCTGCAGGACTGTTTGGGTTGTTCGGGTCTCCATCCGAATATGTTGTGCTCCATCACTTGCTGCTTGCTATGTGTGTTGCCTGCGCACACATATGTTGGAGGCAGTCTGTCGCCTCGCATGATCATGCGCTCCCTCGCATGATACTCCTCGTAGTGGCATCGACCACCACAGCTGGTTGTTTGCTCGTATGTGTGTTGCCCGTGCACACACACGCTGGAGGCACTCCATTGCTTTTGAGATCATGAGGTCCGTTACATGATCTCGTTGTGGTGGCACCTACCACTCACAATGGGTGCGACATCAACCATGGCTCCTGTTGAACCACATCAAACCAATCCACAATCTTTGGTTCTAAAATGGGCCCAGGCTTAGCTTGGACCAACGGTTTCTTGAGAGTGTAGCTTTGAACTCTGTCATTTAGTTGTGTTTGGGAATGAAGTTAAGGTTCGTTTGTTTCTGGTAAAATGGAAATTCGGATTATGAAACCCTGAATTTGTGTATTTGTTTTGAGGAATTGAGATCCTAAATTTAAAAAATCTCTATTTTTCGGATGAATTTGATATTTATGTATTTTACTTATATAATAACATTATAAAAATACACAAGGTGTTTTTTGAAAAAAATATATTGAAAAAAATAAATGATATAAAATTCAAGGATATTATTAATATTACAAAAGTTGTGGGGGTCTTTTTGCAAATATATACTAAATGATAAATTCTAAAAAATTTGTGCTCATTTTTTATAAAAATATATACGAAAACAAATATTACAAAATTACAGGGGATGTTTCTGCAAATGTATATAAAACAAATATTATAAACTTTATGGGGGCTTTTTGCAAAATATGTTTACTTTTTTGTCACGTGCAAGTCGTGTGCAGTGGAATCTGTGGGTGAATTCGAATTGCCTTCAAATTTGGAGGTCACCCACCCCAAGGAGACAGAGCCTTATTAGCATTTTCAATCTATGCTTAATCCTAAACAAGCTGATAATAACTACAATTAGTTTCATCATTATGTCTATAATGTTTATTTTAATCACATTTAGCATATTTATACTTGCTATTCTTTTTTTTATGCTCAATCAGTGCAGAGCGGTGATGTACACAAAACCTGAGCCGAAGTGGAGCATCAAACTGATCTTTTAGAGATCCGAGCGCTGAAAGGCACTGCAAACCCAGAGGAAGATGAGAGCCATTGGTTCGCGCACATGATGAGGAATCACAGCAGCCGAGAAGTGGATCCAAGCTCATGACACAAACGAAGAAAGGAAAGCAACAGCTCTTCCTTTCTTTCTTTCCTTTCTTTTCTCTCTTCGTGCAGGAAGGCTCTCCTCCGTCTATGCAATGTTTTTGGTCCTCGGGCAAAGAGTCCATTTTCGTGACACTGACAATCACTTTGGAGGCATAATGGACGGTTGATATGCATGAAAGTGAAAACACTTGGGAGAGTGTTAGGGCATGAAGATAAGGAACTTTGCCTCCACTTTTATTTCATGGGCTTGCATAAACCATGTCCCCTGAGTGTCCAATTAGGGTTCCAATCCTCTCTTGTTGGTGAGCAACAGCTTGCCTGATCTTATCTTGGATGAATGGTGATACTCTCTGCTTGTGAGCGTTGATATATTTCAATCTGTAATCAAATGGGTTGCAGGTTCTCGTAGAATCTTCCCCGTTATGTGCAGGATAATACAGGACGGAAAATGAGGATTATAATTGAGCATGTGATTCACCAAAGGTGACAAATGCATAAGAAATCTTTTCTTTGGCGGCATTGCTGTGGAGTTAATAGTACGACAAAATATAATAAGATCATGATTGCAGAGAACAATAATGGAAAGAATGGATGGAACTTTAAGTTAAAAAAGATACCTAACATCTTAGTAGGCATTGAAACTGCAATTAAACTGGGATGTTAGTGCAGAATCACATTTTAAATGTGAAGGAACCAAAGGAATCAAAATATTCAAAACATCAATGAAAGTCATAGTCTTTCTGTGGGCAAGAAATCCAGAGTTTTGAGAAGGATAGCCAAGGGAGAAACTCACCAAACATCATAGTTCAACAAATTCTTTTTAAGATATAAATTGTAGATATTTAAGAGATCTTTCCAAAATGTGCAAGGTCTCTGAAATCTGGGGTTATAGACAGAAAGAGTTGTCCTGTTGAATATACATAGTATTACATGAATACATCAGGAAAAAAAAAAGGAAGACAGTATGACAGGACATAATATCTGAAGTTGATAGCTATCTTACTTTTCGAGGTATTATTCTTTTCTATTGGAAAGTACTTGCTCCAGAGCCCAATTATGAACTTTACCATGTCCTAAGTATCTTATCAATATGTTTAATCATGCTTTGTCTCTGTTCATATCTTGTACTGTGCGTGACATTTTTTAAATTCCATGCAGTGTGACTTGTAGGTACAATCCTGAAACTAATCTCAATTTTGCAGTCTTCAATTCTGACGGTTTGTGGTGATCAAGCTAAAGTTGTTTGCTTGTTTATATGACGTGAGTTTCATGTACTAAATGAAAGAGTTGATCATGATTTTTAGTCCGTGATTCCTGTCCTCTGTAATGAAAGAATCAGAGATACATTTATCTAAGCCATAGATCTAAGAGCAAAGGAAATCAGAAGGAGAAACAAAAGTTTAAAGTGCTAAACTCATTTTCTGGTCAATTAATCCACAAATCTGAACACAATCTCATTCAACAACAGAGGCACCTTCTTTCCCATCTAGAGCTTAAATCAAAGAAGAAAAACTCCAACTCGTAATCCTAGCACAAGTCTTCATAACAATCCAAATATGATGTATTCAAGAAAATCGATTCTAAGTGCTGAATACAGATTAGCACAAAGAAAAAAAAAATCTTTCACGTGTGCTAGGTGTTCTTGTTTAGAATCAAATGTGACGCAAATCATAGAATGAGAACAAAAAACAAAGAGCTTACCTTAAATCTACATAGATAAAATATCAAAATATAAGGTTCACTTCTGCTTACGTGTCTTATTTTACAGCAATTTAAATAGAATTATATATCATTTTCTGCATCATTTTTACTGAGTACGATATACTAAATTCTAGACTTAATACCTAAAAAAACAATGTCAATGCTGATACCGATAGGCATATGTGGATGTCCTCTGCTCGCTGTTCTTTTCTGGGAATCTACTAATCTGAACAAAGAAAAGCAAGCTGGATCCATGCTAACTCTACTACACTTGAAATGTAGGCACAGAATCCACAACAAAGTGAGGTATAGGAGAAGCTGCAAGGCAAAGGTGGTCATGACAACAAAAGCAGGGGAACCATTAGTTTGTTTTGAATCATCGGCATGTTCTTTAGAAACAAAAATAAAAGTTGTAGACCACGATGAAGAGAAGAAAAGATGGCAGGAAAGAATAGAATGAATGGCTAAAGAAGGGCCTTTCTTCGGTAGGTAATGCCTAAAAAAAGATAGATAAATGTTAATGATAATGAAAAAGGAATAGAAGGAAGGAAGCTTAGAGCCAAAGTGACATCTTTTCTGATTGTGACCGTCTTGACAGCCAAAAATCTCATTCCTGGGTTCTTTGGCAACAGAAAACAATGGAGCTTATTCAATTTTTCTTGGTTTTCTACTTGGAGAAAGAGCAAAAATGTAAGAGACCAAGAAGATATGTAAAGGTATAATATGAAGGCACATCTTCACGTTTGAACAATGAAATTCAAAATTATACAATTATACTCACCAATATTAGAAGATGAACCAACTTAGATTACTAAGTGCAGAAAATGAAAAGCAGAATACATGTTCCAAAAACACTTGTAGATGATTACACAATGTCCTGCCAAGTTAGATTTTGACTTGACTAGATCCATCCGTACCTTTTATTAGACATCATTTAGGTACTATGTAGTTGATTCAAACCAAGTTAATTTGATTGAATCCTGGTGGTTGTGAATTGCATGAAAAAATAACGAGAGAAAATTTTGCTAACGTCTAGAAGTCATTGTTTTACAGTCATTGCTGATATTTTCCGTAATGTAAGGTTCCCTTTTCATGTAAATTGCGAAACAGATAATGATAGAGAAGAAAAAGGAGAGGAAGAACAGAGGTGGCAATATTATTCAACATGATTCATATTTCAAGGCAAGCCATAACATTCACAAGGAGTTCAGGATGAAGCTAGCTCTGTCTATTAAAACTAGCTTCATAACAAAACTCCAAACCAATGCATATGCAGAGAAACAGAAATACATGTAGTATTTCTTCCATGATAATCCTTATTAACAAATCAGAACCTCACACCATAAACCTATACTATGTACTTCAAAGGATCATAAACAAATCATAGAAACAAGTTGAGGCAATGGAAAAAGGCTAGTTGGATTGTTGCCGTGCTAAGCAGCAAGGGCCTGCTGCTCATCGTGGAATTTGGCAATGAAATCCGAGGCCTTCTTGTCAATGTTGGGATCGCCAACCCAGTAGCCCCGATCATCATCGCTCGGGCGGATCTTTCTCCTGTACCGTGGCTCCCATTCGTCGTCTTCTCCGTACCGCGAGCCTTGAGAAAAGCACATGCAGATGGAAGACATGCTTCCTCCCATTGCTGAAGAACACTCTCTTTTGTGCTTCACAAACACTTAATACTCTTCGTTGTCAAGATAGTATAGGAAGCTTAGCTTGGGTTGGCTTCACTTAGGGAAGAGAGGAGCATAGTGCTCCTCTATTTATAGGGAGAGCATGATGTGGGTGCTCTGATAGATTCTATTACCATGTGGAGGTAGAACTCTATTTGGACGGTGGAGATGAACTGAGTTGATGCGGAAGAGATTGGTGGTGGGAATGCCATGGTAAAACTGAAAACCATTTCAAGAATTTCTTGTCCTCTGCTGCACAGAAAAAAAAAAGAACCAAAATATGTTCTTCTTCAACTTGTGGAATTGGGGCCAACTGAGTTCTTGCTCTTGAGACTACATTTCATTCATAACCTCAAAAAAAAAAAAAACCATTTCATCCAAGTTAGTGGGATTAGGCGAATCTTTCAAAGTTTAACTTATGGGAATCACTAAAGAAGGCTTCTAAAATCAGGGTTCCAATTGACTTCTGCCTATTTCTGAATCATTGCTCTATGCAATGCATCTAAATCATTAAAGTAAATCTCTGTTTGGCCAATTTCTGTTGCTCATTTTTTCTGCAGCACATGAGATTCAATTGTTGTGGTCAAAAGGTTAAGTAATTTTTAGATTTTGATTATTTTTTATTTGAAAGTTGATGTCTACTTGCATGTTCTTACACTTGCAAAGCAGCTTTTCATTGTTAGGTGATTTCCTACTCCTAGCCACAAAGTTCCGGCATTTATTCTCTTAACAGTGTCAAACCATGGAGATTGCATAATAGCTTGAGCAAAGCCCTTTGATAAAGGACTGCATATCACAGCAAGAACTTCAGGGGTAAAGCAAGCAAAGTCGCAAGTGAACTTTTCAGGTTCCCTTTGAACTGGTGCTCTCCACCACTAATTGGTTAGGGTTAGGGTTACCCGCTATTCCTACTTTGCCAAATTCGGAGTCTGGCATAAGACCAACTTAGAAGACGAAATCGCGGTGAGATATTTTGCTTTTCCCGTTCTCTAATGCTTTCTCGCTGTAATCACTCTGCTTATTCTATTAATTGCTTGGAATCTCAATCACGAAAAGCCTTGTGTGGTAAGGTGAGAGGGGCTCAATGCATGTGGGCTCTGAGATTCCCCCTGTGCTACTGCTGGTACTTGTGTAAAGGATTGAGTTAGGTCACGAACTTAGGAAATGCTTAATCACGGGGATCCGCGGAGGAATTTGGAAATCGTTTGGTTCGGGATCATGATTAAAATCAAAATTAAAATTAGTGAATCACTTTTATAAACTAATATTTTTTATTAAAATTAAATTTTCAATAATTTAAAGTTCGAAAAACTATTTATTTTTTTTATAATAATTTAATTTAATAACAATATAAAATAAATAATATTAATTTTATAAATTTTTTTTCGAAAATTAGCTAATTCTGATTTCAAACCAAACAGAACTCCTCTCATCAACGGAAACGAGGGAAGGGAGTGCGGGGTTGCAGTAAAACAGCTTCTCCAACAAGGCTAATTGACTTATGAACTTTTTTTTGACAGCACATCAAATCAACTTTGCATTCACCTTTGTTTCGGAAAGAGCATGAGGGCATGATGCAAGTGGAATATAGGTTGAAAAATAATAATATTACCTATTATGGTATCAAGAATGATTGAATCACATATTAGTTTCAAGCTCAAATTATATTAACTTCAATTTTTAAAATAATTTGATATTTAATTAATTATATTGACACTTTTTAAATAACTCTGCTAACATTACAATCCTTGCTATATAAAAAAAATGACGAAGATAATAGAAAATTTGGTTCTGATCTCTCCAATTGTTTGCTGAGGGTTATTTAATTATAGATTAAGCAGTCTTCGTAGTAGCGAATTTCCTAGATATAATGCATACATTTCTAACTAATGCAAACTATATTTTAAGATGGAGGACCTAAGTGACATTTGAATCAATTCCGATTTAAACTTGTGAAATTGAGAGAATGGAGTAATTTTGAAAATTTCAGAGAATTAAAAGAATTGAAAAATTTTAGTATTTGGATGATTATTTTTTTTGAATGGAATTGGAATTTGATCAATTCACTAAATTCTAAAATTTTGTTGTTTAATTAACAAATGAAATCGATCAATTCCATTAAATTTATTAAATTCTGGTGTTTAATTGGAGTAGAAATTAAAAATTAGCCTATTAAAATATATACTGTGTAGGAAAAAACTATTTATGAAAGGTTATACAATTAGCCTATTAAAGTAATACAATTTTTCAATGAGATGCACAAATGAAAGGTTATATAACTGTATTGTGTAATATAATATTGTTGTTCTCTTCTAAAATAATTTTTAATAAAGAAAAAATTACATACTTTTTGAAAAAGATTTTATTTGTAAATAATTAGGAAAGTATAATAGTTTTAATATCAAATATATGAAATTAAAGTACAAAATTGATAAAATTTTTTAAAAGGGCCTAAAAATAGCGGGATATAATATTAAATTGTAACTAATTACAAATTTATTTAATATAATTTTTTGGTCATCTTCTGAAATAGTTTTTAGTAAATTAAAAATAATTAGGAATTTATTTAATATCATTTTATTGTTCTATTGTTAAATAATTTTTAGTTAACATAGAAAATACATACTTGTTTTAAAAAATAATTTATTTATAAGTAATTATATAAATATAATAAATTAAATTTAATATTATTAAATTAATTTCAGAAATTAATGAAATTATAAAAAGGCCGAAAAATAGAGAGTAATATAAGTAAAATGTAACTATTTATTGAATTGTTTAATATAAATTTGTGGTTTTCTTTTCAAATAATTTGTAATAAACTTAAAATATACAAAATTTTAGTAAAAAATATTTTATTTGTAAGTAATTATAATAATTGTAATACTATAATTATTAAATTAATTTAAATAATTAATAAAAATTTACAAAAAGTGACAATTTTTAAAATAGTGTACACATCAAGATTAAACTTATGGGAAACTAAGATATAACTATGGAGATACAATTAGTACCAAAAAAATACTAATTATCTATTTTGTTTAAATCAAAATACACAAATATATAATAGTCTTCTAACTCAAAAAAATACTTAGTTTTATATGATAATACCAAAAAAATTTTCTTCTTGGGAATTTATCTTTGCTCAAATTTTTCAACTATCTTTTCTCCTGTTCTTGTCTCATAAGCTTGCAGCTTCAATTGTCTTTGGAAAGTAAGATAAGATTTATAGTAGTTATTTAAAAAATCATTGACTTAATTATGACCGTCGGGCCATGTAGTATAAATATCGAGATGTCTCCCACAAAAAGTAACATAGCAATACATTCTAAAAATATTTTTATAAATATCACTTGACACGAATACAAAGTATAATAAGACACACATAAGCATACACAAATTTTCAATGTGAAAAAAATAACTACTTAGACCATTCATAACGAACCTGACAAGCAATATGTGGAAATAAGAGCTAGATAGATAATCATTTTCTACCATATTTTTGGACTCAAACAACTAGAATCTATCAATCAACAACACACAAAGTATAAAATCACGCAACCCTTGGCACATACCACTATTTAATTTTGTACGCATTCTACAATTACACTGAGAAAGTATCAATCTTGCACAAATATTATTCTTGGACATAACAAATATTAAGATGATTTGCAACTATTGGAAAGACAACTTGCTAGATTAGTCCAAAATATGTAGCTATATATTTATATTGTCAAGAAACTTTTGAAGTTATTCAATTTTAGTCTCATTATTTATACCATTAACAAATATCATACTATCAACCTCATTAGCATGTAAACGCCTATATGTAAGTTTCAAAAAGGCAACACTAAATTGTTTCTCTCTGAATCTTATCAAAATTGGGTACATGACTTGCTTCCAAAAATTTTTTCCGATTGTTCAAATTGTAGATGCAACATTACGCATGTCTGTCATCAACTCTTCTATCAACATATCATCAACATTTTTCTCCTTTTGCTTACGCACCATTGATGTATTCTCCGAAGAAGAGGCATGTTGTAACCACCCGTTACTCCATAACAGCCCATTACTCGAGCCCACAACCCACAACCCAATAACCGCCTCTATTTATAGGCAGCAACCACCCACTAAACTCTAACGGATAGAGAGCCGGTTTGAAGGTAGAGAGAGAGTCAAGGAACAATCGTTGGGGAGGTTTACGGAGTGGCAAGAATATTCGAGACGATCATTATTGAGATTCGAAGCAGGTTAAATTACTTTCATTTGTTTTTTCTTTACTTCTATTCGAAGTACGTTGAGTTATTTTCATCCGTTTTCTCTTTGCCTCTATTCTCGAGACAAGTTCATGTTGAATAGTCGATAAACTTAGTGATTCTTATGATATTTAGAATGATGATGATAACCTAGATCTAAGTAAAATCGAATAGAGATTAGATATGTCTAATTTTTAATGTGTTATATCGATGTATGACATGATTTGAGAATAGAAAGATTAAAGGATTAGGTTTACAAAATCTCCATCTTTTTCCCTATCAACTCCGCTGCGCTCCGGCGACCGGCAGCGGAGACGGCGGCGTGCGCGGCGTGGTACGTCGGCGTGTGGTGCGGCAGCGTGCGGCGTTGCATCGTGCGCATGCAGCACGGGACCCGGCGTCGGCGCAATTTCGGCGCGGGGTACGGCGTCGGGAGCGGTCGGTGGCGTGCGCACGACTGCACAGGCCGGAGTCGGCCAGCGCGCGGGGCAACACGGATCTGGCGACGCCGGAGGCGGTGGTCTGGCGGCAGCCACGGCCCAGCGGAGACGGCGGCGTGGCGGCGTGGCGGCCTGGCGGCCTGGCAGCGGGGCGGCCTGACGGCGTGATGGCCTGGCGGCGGCGGCGGCGGCGGTAGAATTAGGGTTAGGGTTTTGAGGAGGAAGAAGGATTAGTTTAATTAAGGTTTAACTTAAAGTTGATTATGGTTTTGGTTTAATTTAAAAGTTGGTTTCGGTTTGGTTTAGTTAAAAGTTGATTTTGGTTTTGGTTTAGTTTAAAGTTGGTTTTGGTTTAGGTTGGGTTCAGAATCGGTTTTGGTTTAGATTCTGGTTTTGGAATTGGTTTAAATCAGACTTGAGGATTAATCGAACTAATGGTGAGACAAATGGTTTAGATCAAGTTAAGTAATCTGAATCCATGATTTGATTCATTGAAATGAGTCTGATTATTGCGAATTGGAATTGAAATTGATTACAGATTAGATTGGAGGAATTTAGTAAGATCGATTAAATTGATTGATAAATTGATTTGAATTTGGAACAGTTGAATTTATGATTGTGTTGAAATTTGATTGGGATACTTAAATCTTATTGAGGATGAATTTGTAAGATGAGATTAAATTATGATTTATTTGGAAATCGACTGGATTGGTTATGACTTAAAATTTAAAGGGCTAATATGTGAATCAAATGATATTGGGGATTTTTGTGAAGAATATACTGTAAGGATTAAATTTGGAATTATTAAGGACTTGGGTGATGAATTGCTCGATCAATTGTTGTTGATAATAACATGATAAATTTGAGGTTTATAATGTAGAATTGATAGAAATTATTTATTTTGATGACGGAGTTATAATTTGGAATGATATAAGAGTTAAATTGCATATATACATTTGAACAATTATAACCTTCTCATTTAAGATCCGATTATGATGATCTAAAAGTCGTTGGACTTGGTTTTTCATGCTGATTCTATTGGTGGTCTCAAATCTTTCCTTTGACGATGTCTTCTAGTTGGATAGTCTGATTTGTGATTGAGTCGTTTCCTTTCTATCGCTTGATAATCTTGACTCGATATTTATTGTAGCTGAGTCTTTGGTATCTTGAGGGACGTATGCAGTTGGAACTCTATTTGACTGGTACCAGTCGGCGATTCCCTACTTCGATACGGGATTTAGTGAAACTGTCAGATGTGACAGTAGTCGGTCTCATGAGTTGTGGTAGGGGACGTGATCCGTTGTGTGACTAGACGGGATCACCACTCCATCAGCAGGTTGGGAGTGCAGTGTGGTATGACTCGAAGTTGTAGGGGGGTCAGCCACACCCATATACTGATTTATGTGTAGATTGGTTCGACTCTGCTTGGTGGGAGGTGCGTCCGTCTTCGTAACATCAGTGGGGGAGTCCATAGTCACTGTCCTTAACCATTGGCTATCTTGATTGTGATATCTTGTGTGGTCGGTCTCCTGAGTTGTAGAGGACGTGATCTGCTGTGTGACTAGACGGATCACCACCCCATCAGCGGTTGGGAGTGCAGAGTGGTATGACTCTGCTTGGTAGGAGGTTCAGTCACACCCATAAGATATCCTTGTTGATTTATTCTTTGCTGTGGATGTTGGTTTACCCAATCACCATTGTCGTTGTATTATTTTTGTTGCTACTGTGTTAATTTTATTGTTGCCACCTAAAAATTGATCTTTCCTGCTGTTTGGAGGAGGTAACTCCCTACTGAGCATTCGTGGCTCATTCTTTGATTGTTCCTATACACAGGAGAGTAGCAGCCAGGCACAGGTGACTCCAGTAGCAGAGAGTACGTGCGCAACTACATTTGGAGTTGATTTATTTACATGTTATTCTATTTTTATGTATGGGAAAACTTTTGAGGACTTGAGTATTTCTAGTGAGACCACGTTTTGTTATGTTATCTGAACTATATTCGTAGTGATAAAATAAATTTTAATTTTATGTATTTTGTAAACCTTTTATATGTATGCTGTCCACTTGTGTTGTGGTTCGATCGAACACGACAGGGGTGTTACACATGTTGCTTGCCTTTTGACTGCCTCTTGTCATTATGCCTTGTAAGAGGACCATCTATACCACTCACATTCGGGGCACCTTTCACCCAAGAGAGGTTGTTGTTAGATCTTCTCCAAAATTGTCAAATACGGATCTAACCATGCCGCTAGTAGCATAATATGATCCATAGAGTAACAACAACTCCTCATGCAGAGGTATACATGTATTCAAAATTTGTTTAGCCTCTGAAATTTGCTGTAACATTATGTTTCCAATATATTAGAGGTAACATGAACTCATAACATATCTTCAAGATAATGAAAAATAGGAAAAAAATTAGTTTCTTCCTTATAGCTATGATATCAATATAGATTTGTCCACATGTCGTGATCATCTTCTCATCCTCAATCCATCCCACCCCGTTGAAATCTTATACCTCCTTAATGGTTGAAACTCACTTCTTCAACATCTTCTTATAGTGGCCTTTGATCTTGTCAACAGTGAACTTAGTGTTGAACAGTGCATTCACAATATTTGCAACTATCACGAATGCTTGCCTCTTGAAAAATTTATCTTGTTTTAAACTTGTACGTACTTGTTCAACTAAAAAAATAATAATAAATTCAAAACAGCTTTTAGACCACAACTTATATAGTCTATGATTCCTAATTTGTTTAGTGGCCTTTGTTGTTCCTTGTTGGACTATAGCTACTTCCAAGCTAGGATTAATTGTGTTAGCAAATAAGTTGGAGTCCAACCCTTCAAATCCGTCTGAGTCCATACCTAGATTCCAATAACAAAGGGTTTAGTACACAAGTATAAACAAGACATACACAAATAATAATAATAATAAAAGCACACACAAAAAATACTAAAACAAATATAATAATAGTACGTCCATAACATAATTCACATGAATGCCTCAAGAAGCAAAATAGTTCGATGTCTGCATAATGATAAACAAAAAATAACATATTCACGAACACAGTTAAGTCCTACTAATAATCATAATCATTCCACATTGCAGCTACTATGGACGAGAGAGAGAAAGAAGTCCCGCTTCGCTTTATTTAAAGGATAGGGGGGAGAGGGAAAAACTCTCTTTGGTTCTCTTCATCTTGTCGAAATCCGGATTATAACCATATCTGAATGCTAACCCTCAAATAAATCAACTGGAGATTCTCCTGACATTGCTCCCTGATCGTCGGACCAATATATAAAGATTTGCCCTCTGCTTTTTCTGATGGTTCTCCCTCTTCCTCTCCATCCACATTCACATCTATATTTAGTATTTTTCTCATTTGGATCGACCGCCATGACATAATTGTAGAGAACGCAACATGATAGAACTATATCAACTTGGGTTTTAAATAAATAGGAAGGAGTCTCATCAAGCATACGAAAATAATTCTTTAAAATTCTGAATACATGTTCTATTTTAGATCTCAGGAATGCGTGTTTGTAATTAAATAATTTTTTCGCATTTTGTGGTGGCCGATCAGATTGATCTTTCATATGATATCTGACACTCCTATATGGTGTAATAAATCCAATCATTATTGAGTAACCAGTATTGATAAAATAATATTTTCCTACAAAAAGATCGCTCTAATTAGCACAACATACATTGATGCTCAATATAGTTCTTAATCAAAATTAATACCTTTTATTTACTTTAGATGACTAGGAGGAGGTCGTGAAATAGCATCTCTTAAGACCCTGAGGTCATCTGCAGACTCCTCCTATCCTGTCAAAACATACAAAAATCTAAAGACAACGTCAACTACTGCTAAAACATTTCGCTTAATAATATTATGCCTATGAAAATGTACAACCATGTTGGCCGGTACTTTAGCATGCATATGTGTTCTATCAATTACTCTAATGCAATCCTATAGAAAATATAATCAAATATTATAGATAAATCTTTAAGCAAAGAATTTCATTAAGTTATAACAATATACCTTAAACCATATATGGTAGTTAGGATTGTTCTCTATGATAGAATACGTCAAAACTACTACCTGAGACATAAACTGATCTTTAATTTCACATATAGTTCAGAGGCATGCATTAAAGTATCTACTGACAGTTTTATCAAACCTTATAAAGACTATTTTCATGCTTCTATTCCTTAAACACATGCCAACATAATGCAAAAACATCATAAGTTGCTCCTCAACAATGATATATCATGTATCATATAAAAAATTTCAATCTTATAACATACTAACCAACTATATAAAAACGGGAACATCCATTCTCAAATAGTCTAGACAATTACTTCTATCACCATATAAAATATTTTGAAGATTGTCACTCTTAAAAGATTCTCTATTGGCTACTGGTTCAATATTCAGTTCAGTTCTTCTTTTTCTAATCAGTATTCATACTATCAAATATACTACTATCAAGTATAAATATATAGCAACTTATATTCTCAATAAATCTAACTCATCGTTATCCATCTAATATTTACAACATCAGCTAAATTAAAAATTACTTTGTCAAATGAAATAAACTAGAGATGATAATAATAAACCTACAAGCTAAACATAATTCATAACAATTTAAGAATAAGAAAGTATCAAATGAGAATTGATGGCTAATCCACAATTCACACAAATATATAGTTACACCTCTTGTTCTCACCCACAAGCCACAAAGCCATTCTAAACAAGTTCAATGGGTCTTTTTTACTTTTCAAACATCAAGAAAATACAACTTATCCAAAAAAAAAACTTCACTTATGCTTTATAGGTGATATTTAAGAAAGATTGTCATGTTATCAGCATCCTTCTCCTTGCTAAAGAACATTCTATATCTAGATTCCTTTTCATTCTAATTATTATAAAAATGTCTTTATAGGGGGTACTAGGATCTGCTTGAAGCATTCTTTATGAGTGTAAATAAGATGACTCAAGTATTAAATCCTTCAGCATCCTTAGCCTAAAAGCACTTTGACAAATTAATTTACTTCTTAACAAGTAGCTAATGAAGATGACTCAAGTATCATATTGGACTATAAAACATAGCAACCATAGAGGATACAAATTCTCTGTTAAGCTACTTACACATGAGCATTCAATCAAAAAAATAGGACCGTAGGATAATTTAGGCTTATGAATTACAATGGCATTATAACAAAAAAAATGATAAAACCTCCAATATAGTTACATATTCCATAGATAAACTTACCAGATCAGGTGTGTGTGATTCTATAGAAACAAGTAGACTAGTTGCTGCCTTTTGTGGATCAGTATTGAGCTCCTAATCATGAAAACAAAAAGATCTAATTTTATGAAAAATGTTCATTTAACAAGCTTGCAGTGACCTTAAGGTGATAATTGCTTCGTCACATTACTCGTCAAAACTGTAAAATAGAGCAACATAACAGAGTATACGCTAAAAACTTACTCTATCCAGGGAGATCGGCCAAAAAAGAAGGAACTCCGAGGTCAGAGTCGAGCGCGGTGAGATCGATGGTGCTTTTCGATCATCAGACCGGCATGGCGGCCGCAGTGCAGGAGACGAGCTCAAAGCGACCAGATCCAGCGGCGAAGGCCTCGTCAGGATTGAGATCAGAGAGATCGGCCAGTGAAACAAGGAAAGGCTGAGATCTGCTTAAGAGTCTATCTCTTTGGCGTGGAAATGGCAGCGTGGTGGCGGCTCTGTCTGATAGGAGCTCGGAACGGTGGAGATACGGCGAACAAAGCCTCGTCGGGGTGGAGAATTTGCGAATCAACCGGACAGACGGAGTAAAGCCGAGATCACGACCATAAACAAACATGAACTTCGAGAACGACAATGCAGAGGGAACAAGGTCAAAGACAAGCTTGGACCAACAGCGCGGCGGGAGCAGGGGTCGGAGATGAGCTTGGATCAACAGCGTAGAGGGAATGGGGTCGGAGATGAGCTTGGATTGACAGCATAGAGGGAATGTGGTCGGAGACGAGCTTGGACCGACAGCGCGAAAGTCGCAAATCAAGCACGGGGAGATTCAAACAATTGAAGGCTTGGAAAAATCGAGACGAATCGCAAGGAAAAAACTGTAATTCCAGCTGAAAAATTTAGACAGAAAAGACATGCAAGACCCACCACTTTTCTCCAAAAATTGGCGTCTTCCGGAAAAAAAAACATGAATTCAAATCCAAAATTTAAGGAAACAGAAAATTATCCAATTTCTTCGATTTAAAATTTTAAAATTTAATCGGAATAACATAAAATGAGAAAGCTGAAGTAGGAAAAATAGAAACATAATTAAAGGGTATCAAATCTGCACATATGATCCTGGAATTTCCTTTCAGGATTGCCAGATAGCAGAAACATTCTTACCCAGCCAGTACCCCAGTACAACTCAACTCAAGCCCAACACCTGGCCAAAGAATAATAAGGCTGAACCGAGATAAATTGAAACACACGCCACATGTTTATTCTGTAACAAAATTTGTTCTAGTCCAAGAGCCTCACAGATGTCTCTCTATCAGAAGCCTTTCCACTCACAAGTAAGCATTGAAATGCACAAAAATGTCACAAACAGGGTTTAGTACATGGTAATCTGTATGAGTGTCTCACCTAGTGTTGAATTGACATGATAAACTATGTAATTTTGAGTACAAAAAGCAATGAAGCAGTAATTGTGAGAGTTTGAAAATGTAACTATGCTGACAAAGTAATACATAGCTTCCTTCAGATCCATTTATGTGCAGTAACTCTTGAATTGGGATGGGTTTCTTCCAACACCTTGTTCTTCTAAGATTATCTGCTTTCTGAGAACCACTACAGACATTGAAAAGCTTCACCGGTGTAGTGTACATCTCCAAGCTCCTCTTCAATACGAAGAAGCTGGAACCTGGCAATAAAAAGAATTTTCAATTTTAGGTGCAAAGCAGATGTAAAAAATATCGGCTATATATATTGGCTGTGATACACAGATATTTTTTCTTAATAAATCAGAAATTTTATCTGATTCTCAAGAAGGAAACAAATATGTAGCAAAGTCTCCCAGGTTTGGAACACAAGTCCAAAATAAACAAAAACCTCCATAGAATCATAGAGATTATCAATTGTACAGTAATTAAGAATTCTAAACATGAAATTAGATTACCATAGCAGTAGAGCTGTAAATGGGCAGATTGAAATCATGCAGTTCAATTGCTTTCTCAGTTCACATGAAAATATGCAGATGCATAAAGCAGCAGTACTGCTGTAGATATTCCAAGCAGCAGTTTCACCTGCCGTGACCTAATTGTGGAGTCTTTAGAGTTAGGTTGGTCCTAACCCAAATTCAGCTAATCTAATCTATATACGCTTTTTACCTCAGTCAGGCCTATTGTTTCTTTCAAAGGATTCTTGTACAGTCCCAACCTGCAACCCTAAAAGCCAAACCTGAAGCTGATTTTTACATTCCAGGCATTTAGGTCAGGCTAACCCAGGCTAGCCTGTCCACAGCCCTACTAGTTATGGTTCAAAACAGAAACCTTTGGAGCAAGGATCTGATATGACATTAATGAGAAAAAAAGAACAAAGAGAAAGAACCCAATCTATAAACATGAAATCGAATATAGTTAGTTGTAGGATGGGGAAGATATGAAAATAAAGCAATCAACTTTAGTTTATAAAAGAACCCAGAAAGAAATTCCAAACAGATGTGGCAATGGTTGCAGGCTAATCTTTTAACATTCAGCACTTGGTCAATTGTCAAAAATAAAGGAAAGCTTGATGTATATATTTGTATCCAAGTGTGAGAATACTTGGGTACCATGAAGCATGAACAAATGCACCATCAGAATCCAAGAAATAAGGAAAGCAGAATGTGGCAGCATAAATAAGTCTCCTCATTACCTGATTATACTTGCTAAACATTCGCTACAGCAAGGCGCTCCTGTTTTAATCTGTAGGGCACACAGCACAATCAGTACAACGGAAAATTAAGAAAGGCATCACTTAGACAAGAAAATGGCAGTACAAGGTATTAGACATTGTACCTGCCCACTAGCCAGCCCAACTGATAGGTCAGCAATGAAGTTGTCTTCTGTCTCACCACTTCGGTGACTGACCATCATTCCCCAGCCTGCAGCTTTGATGGACTTAGTCACAGTACCAATTTGGTTAACCTGCAAACATAATCAAGTTGAAGCTTAAGTAGGATTCCATATGGAGAACTGAATGTTAATCATATGCCAAACATAACTGGTGTATATTGGCATCTAATATATAATTGTGAGTATCTTCCACTTTTCTTGGTTCATAAACATGTTCTTTTTGTTCTAATCCTTGATCATAAATTGTTCCATTTCCATGTTATCAACAAACCAAGTAAACATGACAATTATGATATACAAGCTAACGAAAAGCCTTACCTGTCTGACTAGGGTTAGAGTTTTGTTTGTCAATGGTGCACATGGGTGGTTCTATATCAATATGTAAACCATCCCAAATAAACATGAGGGTTATGACACACAAGTTAACAAAAAAAAAAAGAAAAAGAGGAAAGAACACGAAGAAAGGGTTATCTGTTTGAGTAAACTCAGTGTTTTGTCTCCCAATTGTGACACATGCATTTTGTACAATATTCATTTATCAAAACAAAACTAAAATCTATGCTAATTCTACAAACGGAGGCAATTTGTTCTGATGAAATTGACCTTCCAAGAGTTTAATTGGTCAAAGGATCGGATACTGAAGTGCACTAAGATTATACCTTGACCATGCTCAATTGGTTCTGTTAAGATCTGATTTTTTTTTGAAATAGTTGTGATTTAATTAGTTAAATTAGATCATACGGTCCAACCCAATATCTCTAACATTTAGATAGGTTAATATTATATTTTTAGAGTTTAGATTTTTTGTAGTAGTAGCTGTAGATGAGAAAAACGTATCAATAACGACATTAACAATCAGGGCTATGGTTAAACGTGAAGAGTGAAATAATTTGGATGTTAACGACATATAGAGGTAGATGCAAACTCTCCATTATCATTGATTTTTTTTTTTTGATCTCTACATAATTATAATAATAATTTAGAGATAATATTTGATACTTATTCTGTGATTTTGTGAAAAATAATATAGAGATTGACTTGGATTTTGATAAGTCATAATTAATGATATTATATATCATACTATTGTGATGAATCTCATAAATTATATGAAGTGAATTATTCAGTTTGATGATTATAATTTTTCAATATTTTATGAGCTTAAAATTAATTTTTAAGAAGTTATTTTAAAAATTATGATAATAAAATGATTTCTGTAAATATGTGGTTAATTAAACATAAATTATAATTTGATATTAAATGAATTCAATTTTATTGATATGATATTTTAAATTCAAAAGATGTCATATGATTGGACTTAGATATAAATGATTTTGAATTATTGGGATTTAGATTTGAAATTAAAAATATTGGATTGAGTCAACTTGTGATAAATCTAATTTGTTGCATTAGATGAGTTAAATTAGATTTAAATATATTGCTCATGCTTAGGTTGAATTTATTTTGAATTTAATTGGAAAATAAAAATTGATTAGCCTTAAAATAAAGCTCCTATTGTTGTGCCTTTTTCATTCTTATACTACACCAACCTCTCGATATGCCCAAGATCCTAGGGTGTCTTAGAACCCCATCTAAGGTACCTTCGCATTGCTATACTATTTGAACGTATAACTATCCTTTTTACTTTTTTTTATTAAAAAAAGTGCTTTTTGTGATATGAGTGTTTAATTTTTGATTTAGAAGTTTGAAAACTTTATTGTAAATTTATAGTTAAATAATCATATCACATATTGCCAATTAATTTGGTTTAAGAATTAACATATAAAATTTGGTATCTTATTTTATGGTGAATTTTTTTAATTTATTTCAGGGTTTAGATGCAAAGAAAATTGTGAAATAAATTAATTTAATATTTAGATTGATTCGGTGATTTTTATTAATAAAATATTTAATTTTAAATTGATAAATTTAGGGGGTCATCAAATATATTAATTTTAGAGGTGATTGGATTTGATTGTTATAGAGAATATTTGTTATAATTGAGATTATTTAAGAATTAAATAGTCAAATTGGGAGTCAAGGTTATGATTGATATACAGTTAAAATAATTAATGGATTTATGTATATTATCTATAATGGTTTGATCTATTTGGTATTTTTGGAGGATGAATTGTGATTGAATGAAATAGAAAATTTATTTATCTAATGTAAAATTATGATATTATTTGAGAATTTAATTTATGATTTTGTGTTAAAAGTATGTATCTCTATATGCATTCGATTGAATGCTCTTCATTTCAATCAATTGAGAACTCATTCGATTATATCTTTATTGATGAATATTATGTGGTAATTCTTTCTTGTTAATTCTTATTGAGCATTATTCAATTGATTTTTTTGAATTATATATTATTCTTTGTTGTATATCCATGATTGATCGTGCTTAATAAGTAGATGCAATTTACAATCACCCTATCCTTAAAAGCAAGTAAGTTAATACTTGTGGAGCAATTTCCTAATGAAATTAGCGAATTGTCATGAATGATAATCACCGATCTTTGAGAAGACGCGTTCGTTATGACGAATGGACATTACTCACCATTTATAATCAATGCAGGTGGATACAACTCTCAGTGGTTTTGAGAACACGCCAACGTTGTGATTAGGGTTTTTTTCCGGGGCAGTCTGTTGTCATGGATTCCCCGAGTTGTCCTTATTATTTAATTACATTGATTGATTTAATTATCTCTTATTAAAGCTAATGACTTTTTTCTTTTATATTCAGTTGTTCTATCTTCATAGTCGTGCTGATATAATTACAATTTATTATTATTATTATTATTATTATTTATACTTTATTTGATTTTTTTGGTGGGGATTAAACCCTCCGTATTAAACATATTTTTACCTCACTCATTTTCTTTCTTTCAAGAGATATAACTGTTATTATGTAGAGTGAATCTTTATGTGAAGCATTAACTTAAAGTTGTTTTCAATTGAAAAATCATTGGTGAGATTGTAATTGTATTTATTTTAAATTTATTATAATATTTGTATTTAAACGTTTGTATTATTTATTTTATTTTAGTGGTTTATGTCTTTAATTTTTGGATTGTTACAAGTCCTTCCAGTTGAAAGTGTTGAGCACTTATCCAAGTCATACTTTTAGAAACATCGAAAATAACCACCACACCATAGCAATACATGTGTCTCAACAACACATGCATAACCAGAACAAAATACATTTTATGAAAGTGTAGATCAATACAACATATTTTTCAGCTATTAAAAATTAAAATATCAATATATCGTCATATCTGTTTGAGACTCAATTAACTCGTCTTTAAGAAGTTTTTATTTTTAATCCTATAGATAGCACTCTCCTCATGGCTTTAAGCATGACCCTTAAATTAATTAGGACCTAGTTCCTTGTAACCTTTTCCTCTCATTCTAGAAATATGAATAATGAAACAATCAAGAAGATCATTACATAGGCAAAAAAAAGGTGACAAGGACAAGAGAGAGGATACGAATCAAGATTCTTGACAAAAATCTTTAAACCCAACATCTAAGTATTCATGCATTTTCTCAAGGCTTTGGCTTTTAGGCCTTGGTATTTGAAGGATCAGAATATTATTGGTGACAAGAACAAGACAAAGTCAAGAATAGGTCTTTAAATCATCTTCTAGTACCTTTATTCATTGGTCACTTTTGGTTGCCATAGTCTAGACTAGATGGATTTTGCTTTATGATCTTAAAAATACTAAAATGTGCATTCTTTGTCGAATATATTAATAAGTTCTACAATACTATGCGAAAGGAAACAATCCATGTCAGATGGAGTTAAAACATGTGATTAACTTTAGGAAACCAAATCCAATATTGGTCAAGTACTCTTCTATATTTCAACATTTCCTTTCTGTTATTATTATCATCATCATCATCATTATTATTATTATCTTTCTGTTCATATTATGTAAGAAATTTCCCAAAGCATGTTTTCAAAAACATTTCCAAGGATGTAGGTAACAATTTCCTAAACAAAAGGATATAACTGAGTGAGGCCAATACCTATCAATAGAAGTTGGTTTAAAGCATACAACGTATTCTTGATGATAGGAATGCTGTAATCAAAATTGTTCCCGTTCATATACGCTATTTGAAATATGAAGGAAGAATTCATATATTTTGCATATACTTCAATATAGACATTAAACAAATAAAAGGTAACAGTTTCAAATGCACAGCCGAAAACACTAGACTACAAAACAGATAGACTATTAATCTAGAGTAGCACACTTCACTACTAACCCTCTTAAGAATTGCAGCTTGACAGCACAACTTCAGGTATAAGAACAGGTTGCAAAAACACCTAAAAAACAATAAATATGTAGAAAGACCCACCTTCTTTTTTCACAAACAGCATAAAATGAGGATCAATCCAAGAATTCCTTCAACAAGTCTTTAAAGTGAGAGGATGATAAATTTCAATCTAGGGTGCTTAATTCAACCAAAGAGAGGGTTATGCATCTTAGATATATCTATTAGGAATAGAACAAGAATCAATAGAATTTCAGTAATTACGGCTGAGAAGAAGTCTAAATTAGGCAATTTCTTTTTCTTTGGCTTGTTTCAATTGGTCCACATCCTGTGCTAGCTTGCTTGCTGAATGAGACCTAACAATCCACTAAAGTTCAATCTAGGGAAGGAACTGAATTCAACTCAAACACTAGGATATGAGTAACATACATGTTATACAAAGGGGTGGAATGAGAATCAGCAAGGGTTCAGTATATTGGTATATATCTAAAGAGATCCAAACTAGGCCATTTTTTTTTTTGTTGGACTCATTTCAATTGTTTCATATCCTAGTGATTGCTAAAAATATGAGGACACTCAAAAATATTCAACAAGCATATCAATTTAGGGCACTGAATTATACCCCAAAGTGGGTTATGTAAGTCAAATATATCAAACATGCTTAGGGAATTGCACTGTTATCAAATGGAGTGCAGCATATATGCCTAAAGATGGTCTAACTAAAGCAATCTGCTCTTCTCAGATTCATTTTTAATTATCTTGCTTCACAAATTTTCTTTCCACCCAAACATGCATATTGGTGTTTTTCTTTGTAGTGCTGGATGCTATTTCCATTTCTATAGTGAAAGGTTCAAACTACCAGTATTTAGCATCAGTTTCTGTCCACAGCAATGAAATGCCATCCAACAAGTTTGGGCAAAAAAAGCAACAGTTTTGACATGCGTGACCTTTAACAGCAATCCATTGCAAGCCTTCTTCTGAATTGCCTCTGCTATCCTCTTTGGATTAGTTACCAACAAATCATCCCTTACAAGTTGGACATCAACTGATGATTGTAGCGATGCCCAAGAACTCCAATCATATTGGTCAAAAGGATCCTCAATTGGCACAATTGGGAAGTCCCTAATGAACTTTTTATACAGTTCACCAAGGCTTTGGGCCATGCAAACATAAGCACCATCATTCGGCTGTTTCTTAAAATCTAAATCATATCTTCCATCCTTCATATAAAATTCTGAAGCTGCAACATCCAAGCCAATCTTGATCTGCCCTTAGGAGTGATATAAAACAATAGCAAATCAATATACGCTAACACTAAAAGCAAACAACAGAAGACATAGAAAAATTACTGTAATTACCTTCCCATTGTAACCAGCCTTTTCAATTGCATCCATAAGCAAGACCAAACCCTCCCTATTATCCTGGACATTGGGAGCAAAGCCACCTTCATCTCCAACATTGCATGCATCTTGCCCATTCTTGGCCTTGATAATGCCCTTGAGGATGTGATACACTATTACATTATAACAATAAACATTTCTTCATTTCATGTCACCCGTCATAGAAATGCTACCAAATGAACGCAAAAAATGAAATCAAGCAGTTTCTTGTATCCTAAGTGAAAAGTGTCTGCCTTACCTTCACTTCCCATGCGAAGAGCCTCAGCAAATGATATTGCGGCTACTGGTAACATCATAAACTCTTGCATTGCCAGATTGTTTCCAGCATGACTGCCACCATTTATCACATTGAAAGCTGGAACTGGCATTACAAGCTCCCTTGTTCCAGCAATTTCTTGAATATGCTTGTACAAAGGAACTTCCTTAACTCCAGCTCCTGTCCTGCACACACTTAGCGATACTCCAAGAATTTCATTAGCACCCAGATTTGATTTATTTGGAGTCGCATCAAATTCAAGCATGATTGCATGCACATCGCCTTGGTTTCTGTTCCAAGGAAAACAGAACACATAAACAAAAGAAACCTAAACTGTGCGCCCATCAGATAACATTCCAAAGTACAACAGAACTCATGAAAGATCGTCAAGTAAGGAATAAAATACAAAATCAACAGTGTTAACTGTGCTTCGCATCCAAATGGGGAAGATGAAACTGGGGCTGTTCTTGATCATCGATTAAAATTCTTGTCGTCAAGCGCAAAACAGGAAATCTCAACGACAATTTTTAGCTAAATCATCTCACATTACCGCTAATTCTTCTTGTTTTCACTTGTAAAACATTTGTATCTTGAATCCAAGAAGCGTATCACAGAACGCGTTCAAGACGCAGAAAAGCATCAAGAATCACACCTGACATCAACCCGACGAGCTTCGGAGCGAGCACCTCATCGATGTTCCTCACAGCCTGCAAGACCCCCTTCCCGCCATAAACCCCCTTATCCCCATCCCTAAGCTGGAGCGCCTCCTATATCCCCGTAGACGCCTCGCTGGGCACAGCGGAGAGGTAGACCCTGCCTCTGTCTACGAGATCGACCTCGATGGTCGGGTTCCCCCTGCTGTAGATGATCTGCCGCGCCTTCAGCGACTGCAAGGCGGACTCCTTTGCGGCCGCGGCGAGTGTGGCGTGGATGGAGGGACCGCGAGATCTGTGGCGGAGGGCGGGGAGGGCAGAGCCGGTGAGGAGGTGGTGGACTGGGAGAACGCCATGAATTAGGGTTAGGGTTTGGGTTTGGGGAAGGAGGAGGAGGAGGAGGAGGGGTTTAAATGGGGTTTTGTGGAGCTTCGAGAGGTTCGCCGGCGATCCAAGCGAAAGAGAAGATGTGGGCCAGAATGCGTGTCGACTATACAGTTGACGTGGAAATCGACATCAATGAGCTGTACTCTTGGATATTAGTAATTTGCCCTGAAATGATGACGTGGTGCTTTCTTGTTTGGAGAGTTGATTCATACGTTCAGTCAATGGTCGCATCTTTTCCTCTGCGATTCGCCAGTTGGTTGTCGGGAGCAGACGTTGTCAAAGAGTAGAGAAGTTGGCAAATCGCACTAGCAACACAGGTGCAAAGAACGTCACGTATGCCAGCTAGAGCTTGGCCCCATGCCAAAGAATTGTTGCACCCAAGAGTTTTAAACATCAGTTTCAAAATTAGTTTTGACATTAAAAAATTTTGAATCTTTGATGAATTTAAAATTTAGAATTTAATTGAAAATCCAATTTTAATCAAATTATTTTTTTTACTAAATTTTGACTTTAAATTTAAAATATTTAAAATATAAAAAAATAAAAATATTTATTTATTTAAAATTATTAAATAAAAAAATTTTATTAAAAATATTGTTAAATATGAAAAAATAAAACTTATAACAAGATAGACTCAAACTCTTGTTTTGTTGGAGGAGGATTAGTGCCTTAACCGACAAAGTTAAAAAACCATAAAAATCGAATTTGAAACTAAGGTGACGACTAGTAAATCCGAGGATAAGTTGAGTTATGAGAAGTTCAGCTTGATTCGACACCGAAGTTAATTGATTGACTCAACATGTAATGACAAGCGAGTGTAAAAATAAAACACTAGTTAGGTTACCAAAGGTAAAGCATTATATGATTCTGAGCTGTAAGACTCGGATTGTTTTTGCATCACGATTCTAAAACCTCAAAAGTTTTTTAAGTTATGCTTGCGTCAAGGCTCCTATCCAATTAGATAACCCAATAATTCAAGTCATAAGAAACTGATTATTATAGGAACTAATTCTCATTATGAAAAATAAATCTCGAAAGGCCCAGGATTCAATTATAAAAAAATCGGTTGGGATCACAACACCAAAAATCACGAAACTCAGATACACTTCGTACTTTATAAATAGCGCAATATTCAAAGAGCTAAAGACTAATGTCCAATTATTCATTCTACTCTTTTATTGTTAATTTTTATCCTAACTTGAGCGTCAGAGTGACCGTTGCCGAAGAGTTCCCGATGGTCTTTTTCATGGTTCACTTCTGCACAAGACAACGAGAATGTCACCTAGCGAATCGAGTTCTCAAGGGGTTGTGCGGATCAAAGCCAATTTCGAATTAGGGTCTTGTCAACAGTGGTATTTTCATTGAGATCTACTCCGCTATCTTTTCTCATCCAGATCTTGGAAGAGTTTCCAATCATGCTGCCAATAACAAAAGCATCGACATATAAGAATCAGCTTGAGGGGCAGACTGCTCCCACGTTGGCGAAATCGCACAACTCATCCAGTAGTTCAGCTAGACCAACTCGTCAAGTTGACTCAAACACCCCTCTTCTTTCATTGCAAGAACCTTGGGGGGCTCCCTTACAAACCATTCATGAGATGCCTACAACTCTTCCCAATTTGGTAAGTTGGCAAAAGTTTCAAGCGTTAACCATGGCAATTCAGCAAATAATGTGGATGTCGAAGGCTCAGGCTCAAATAATACAAAATCTCCACCCTCAACCTCATGTTCCATTTCAAGATGAATCTCTGAGTTGACACGACTAGCCACACCCACAAGTCATCAACCAGCTCTAACATAGCGAGTGCCATCAATAGGGCTATCGAAACCCTCTTGTAGGAATCTTATTTCAATACCAAGCTTCAAGGGCCATGAGGAATATGACCATACTTATGATCCAGCTGATAATGCTACATATCATACTTATACAAGCCAAGCCTCGGATAAAGCTATTCAACGGGAAGATGCCTTGCATGCTCCCATTCATCCTAAATTTACGAGGTATGATATGCTCCTTACTCCTGCGATTGCCTATTTTTCAGTATAATTGAAGTTTCGTCCTCTCCCGTACGAGGTGTATGATGACTCCAAAGATCCTATCGATCATGTAAGCATCTTTAGAAATGCTATGATCTTTCAAGACATATGAGATTCAACCATGTGCAAGGCATTTCTCATGACACTTTAAGGACCGCCTTGGATATGGTACTCTGAGCTACCGAGACACTTGATCACATGCTTTGATGATCTAGCTGATAGATTTAAAGAGTAGTTTATCTCTTTGGTGCATTAGTAAAAGGACCTCTCTACACTTTTATCTTTAAAGCAACAAGAGGAAGAAAGCTTGAGGGAGTATCTAGTTCAATTCAACAAGGCTTGGCTGGAAGTGTCCGAGTTTGATAGTTCCATGGTCTTCACTACAATAATTAATGGGATAAGGTAACCTCAAGTAGCATATAAGATGGCTTGAGGATCACCTAGGACCTTGGCCGAGTTCATCCAAATATCCCGAGAACACATCAACGCCAAGAAAGTTATGTTGGCCAATAAGAAATTTGAGGGTTGAGGTAAACAAAAAAAAGAGTTCGAGAGCAAAAACTATTTAAACTGAAAAAACAAAGGATTGTGTAAAAAGAGCGTCAATAGGAATTCTGAGCCTATACACCACTAAACAACTATAGAATGGAGGTGTTGGCTCAGATAGAATATCGAGGCCTTTTAAAGAAGCCACCGCTAATCATTTTGAATAGGCAACAATTGGATAGATCGAGATATTGCCAATTTCACAAAGACTATGGTCATGACACCGAGAGATGTAAGTATCTCAAGGACAAGATCAAAAGGCACATCAAGGAAGGGCACTTAGGGCACTTCATTCGCTGATGACAAAGAGATGATGAAGCACCCATCCAAGAAGATCAACCACAAGGTTCTCCTCAAAGGCTACAATCATGACACCGAGGAATGTAAGCATCTTAAAGATGAGATTAAAAGACTTATTATAGAAGGGCACCCAGGGCACTTCATTCACCGAGGGCAAAGACTTGATGAAGTACCCATTTGAGAAGATTGACCATGCAGTTCTTCTTGTAGGAGTCCTGTACTTGAGTTGCAGAACTTGCCAATTAAAATCCATCTTAATATGATCCTTGTCAACCTAACGACACTAAATGAAGTCTTAACTTTAACTTCCAAATGCTGAGCCATTAGGAGGGGTAGGAGGATTATAAAGAGGTAAAATGATAACACTGCAACTTTGAGCATACGAACATAGCATTCTCAGAAAGAGATATGCCGGGTATTTTGACTCATCATAATGATGCTCTGGTTATCTTGGTGATTTTGGATAGGTATTTTACATAGCGTGTTATGATAAACATGAGGAGCTTGGTCAATATTTTGTTTACTTGGGTTTATGATCAAATGAAGACAGAATCAAAGCTAGAGCCCTATATGGGGACGTTGACCCTATTCATGGGAATTTCAGTCACGCCACTTGGTATGATTAAATTACTTTTAACTATCGGCGAAAGTCTGAAGAGCTCCACAATTAAAAAAAAATTCATGGTCATTCGGACTCATTCAACTTACAACATAATACTAGGGTAGCTAGTATTGAACCAACTGAAAGCAGTAACTTTGATTTTTCATCTATTTATCAGATTTTCCACTAAGCATGGCATAGGTAAAACTTGGGAAGACCAAATCCTTGCAAGGAAGTGTAAGTTAGCCTATTGAAAAAATAACCTCAGTGAGAATGAGAAAAGCTCGACAGTCTCGGAAATCAAAGAATCTATCAAATGCCTAAAGAAAGTACAAGCTAAACCTATTGAGCAACTAGTCAACAAGGTCATTAACAGGAACTCAAGGTGGACTATGAAGCTCAGAGCAAACCTCACTGAGCCCCTCCAAACCAAACTTGGTGAATTCTTACAAAGAAACTAAGATATTTTTGCATGGTTATACCAAAATTTGTTGGGTAGAGATCTTTCGGTGGCATAACATGAGCTTATCATAATGGAGAACTATAAGTTAGTCAAGTAGAAGAAATGACACTTCACTCCGAGCACTAGAAAGTTATCGTTGATGAGATAAATAAACTTCTTAATGTGGGATTCATAAAAAAAAGTCCACTATCCCAAGTGGCTCGCCAATGTAGTGATAGTGAGAAAGTCAAATGACAAATGGAGAATATGCGTGGATTTTATCGATCTTAATAAAGCATGCCTAAGGATAGTTATCCCTTACCCAAAATTGACTAGCTCATTGACTCGACTTCGGGACATCAGCTTTTAAGTTTTCTATATACATTTTCAGGCTATCACCAAATTTGGATGCATCCTAAAAATAAAGAAAAGATGATTTTCATCATCAACCAAGGAATCTTCTGCTACATAATGATGCCCTTTGAACCAAAGAACACCAACACAACATACCAAAGAATGGTGTGCAAAGTCTTTGAACATCAGTTCGGTAGAAATGTGAAAGCGTATGTTAATGACATTCTTGTAAAGAGCATTAGAGCTAAAGAATATTTCAAAAACCTTGAAGAAACTTTTGACACATTCCAAAAGTACAAGATGAGATTGAACCCAGAAAAGTGTACTTTTGGTGTAAGCTCGGAGAAGTTGCTCAAATACCTCATCTCCAAACGAGGAATATAAGCAAATCTTGAAAAAATTAGAGTAATACTTAAGATGAAGCCACCTAGTGTACTAAAGAGGTAGAAAGGCTCATAGGTCAGCTAGTAATGCTCAACTATTTTTTTGTCCGGGGCAGGTGAAAAGTACTCACCCTTCTCAAAGTGCTGAAATAAAGCTCTAGATTTGAATGGACTGAAGAGTGTAACCGAATTTTTGAAGACCTCAAAACGTACCTAGCTGAGCCTTTGCTTTTAGTAAGATTAGAACCAAATAAAGTGTTGTTCCTCTATGTAGCAATCTCAGATCAGGTTGTCAGTTCAGTCTTAGTGAGCAACCAAGAGGAAAAACAACACTCCAAATACTACATAAGCCATATACTCTTAGGAGTCGAGGTTCGATATCCTCCGTTGGAAAAGTTAGCTTATGTCGTAGTCCTAGTAGCTTGAAAATGTCACCTATATTTTCAGGCACACCCTATTACAGTACTCACCAATCTCCTACTTCGACGAACTTTGCAAAAGTTGGAGACTTCAAGACGATTACTTAAGTGGTCTATCAAGTTGAGTGAGTTCGAGGTAAGTTTTGAATCTCAAAAAACCATCAAATCTCAAGGCTTAGTAGACTTATTGGTGAAACTACTTCATATCCAACGGGATCTGAATCCGAAGCTTGGGAAGTTTGGGTGGATGGCTCTTCCTGCGAATTAGGTTGTGGGAACGGCGTTGTATTCCTAAGTTCCAACAGGAGGGTCACCGAATGCTCTGCCCATTTGGGATTTGAAGCAATAGATAGAAGCCAAGACTCTTACAACCATTACAAATAAGAAGGTTCGAGAGCTTCTCTGGTAAGGAATAATTTGCAGTTTCAGATTATCTCATGCTCTCGTCACAGACAATAGGAGACAGTAGTTCCTGATTTAAGGATTACTATAATAAGATCCATATTAAGCAAAAGTTTACTTCGGTTGTACACCTATAATTAAACAGATTGGCTGAGATAACCAATTGAACATTATTTATAGGAATAAAGAAATGCTTAGAGAAGGCCAAAGGGGCTTGGGTTGAAGAGTTGTCACATGTTTTATGATCATATTGAATCATCATTCCTGATTGCTTATGGAGTTAAAGTAGTCATCCTTGTAAAAGTCAGTCTCACCTCACCACGACTTAAGGCTTATAAACCATAGGTAAACAAGGAAAATTTTAGAGCAGAGAAAAACCTTGCATTGAAAGTTCAGAAAAAGACTCATACAAGAATTGTAGAATACTAACAACGAGTGACTTGGTACTACAACACTCGAGTTATTAAAAAAATGTATTAAATATTATAAACTTTTATTAAAAAAATAAAAATTTAGATTTATTTATAAATAAAAATATTCAATGGGTCTCTTTATAAATGTACAAATATTAATCCTATAATTTAAAATTTTAATATTTAAAACCTTCAATATTGTAAACTTTTTATTTAAAAAAAGATAAAATTTGGATTTATTTATAAATAAAAATATTTGAGAGGTCTATTTGTAAACGCATGAATATTAAACTTGTAATTTAAATTTTTATGGAAGATTTATTTATAAAAAATTTAAAATATTAAAGGTTTTTTGTAAATTTTTATTTGAAAAATATTAAAATTTAGACTTATTTATAAATAAAAATATTCAATGAGTATATTTTGTAAATGTATAAATATGAAAATTATGATGTAAAATCTAATTGAGGATTTATTTATGAAAATTTGGGAGAAAGAATGGAGGGTGAGAAGTTAAGAATTTTAAGAGATTTAGTTATAAAATTATGGAAGATAAAAGTGAAATTTTTGAGACAAAATTTGATTAAATAATAATTAGAAGATTGTAGATAATAAATTTCAAAAGGAGAGAGTGCAGGTTTATACTGAAATCGCGGTGGATTTTTAATAAATAAAGCAAATTTTGGGGAGTTGTAAGTAAAAAGTCCTTTAAAAATTATAAAGTTTAAAATTATTTATAAATAAAAATATTCAAGGGGTTCCTATTTATAAATATATATAAAAATTTCAATTTATTTAATTTGACTAATTTTTTTTCAGTTGAAAAAAGCGTTCATATTCTTTTTGTAAAAGTTATTTTACTATGCAATAATAAAAGTTTGGACGTATTTTATAAATAATAATATATTCACTAAAGGTTCTAGTAGAAAGTGTATAAATATTTTAATTTATAATTTCTCCATTTTAATAGTTTACAAACCTGCAATTGGGAAGTTAATTTATTTAAAAAAAAGAAAAATGAAAACCTGACGTATTTATAAATAACATAATCTTCGATGTATTGGATTTATAAAGGTAAATAAGTATTAAGTTTGGGATTTAACATTTAAATTTTAAAATTTCAATATTTGTACTCTTTTTATTAAAAAAGATAAACTTTGGAACTTCTCTATTTATATAATAAAATTATTGAAGAGGTCTATTTTTAAATGTATGAATTTTAAACTCATAATTTAAATTTTTATGAAGGATTTATTTGTAAAAAAATTAAAATATTTAGGATTTTTTTATAAACTTTTATTTGAAAAATATTAAAATTTAGACTTATTTATAAATAAAAATATTCGATGGGCCTATTTTGTAAATATATAAATATAAAAATTATAATTTAAAATTTAATTGAGGGTTTATTTATGAACATTTGGGAGAAAAGTGAAGGGTGAAAAATAAAAAATTTTAAGAAATTTAGTTGTAAAATTATAGATGGTAAAAGTGAACTTTTTGAAAAAAAATTTATATTAAATAACAATTAGAGGATTATAAGTAATAAATTTCAAAAGAAGAGGAGTATAAGTAAATTGCAGAAAATCTTTAAAAAATAAAACAAATCTTGAAGGGTTATAAATTAAAAAGTCTTATACAAATTTTTTTTTATTAATAGTGATAATGTCAGTAATTTTTTATAATTTTAGAATAAAACATGTATTTTTTGTAAAAAAAAAATTATATTTGATTTTATCATCGTGTTTCTCTTATTTTTCCAATAAACTTATACTCCTTTCCTTCATCTATTCCCTTTAATTTTTCTTAAAAAATTAATTCTATTAATTTTTTTCCTAAGAAAAAGCTTTTTTTCGTTGGGAAAATTCCATGGGCCGGCACTTCCGGTTGGACCTGAAACCTGTCGCACTCGCTTCCACTCGTGATGGCGCTTTGCTCCTCCGTGCTCGGCAAACGGCGAGCATTTCAATATTCTTTTCTCTCTTATTGAATAAAAATTTATGCCATAATGTCATATGAAAAAGAGTAGAAAGAAACAATATTTTAAGAGATATTTACATAAAAATTCATTTTTTTCACAAAATTGTTAATCAACAATTTTTTTAAATTTTTTTTTAACAAATTACATTTTTTTCTAAAATTTAAAAATTTTATATAATTGCTTAATTTTTTGTCATATTATATATTTTTCTTTAAAATTTTTTTAAAAAAATATAATTTCTTAAAATTTTATCAATTTATATATTTTACTTCCAAACTTAAAAAATAAAATATTGTTCTTTTGGTTACTGAATGTAATGTAAAAAATTCGTTAGATTTAGATTTTTTATTAGAATCAAGTATATTCAGAAAATATATATCATTTGATGATATTTAGTACATAATAAAAAAATAAAAATATCTATGACTTGTTTTGAAAAGACATTAGTGATTCAGTGATTATTGTAAAAAACTCTTTTGTCTAGTTAAAAATTTTATCTTATATTAAATTCTAATTCGAGACATAAAATGACAATTTTACCTTTCTTAATTTAAATCTATCTATTTTGATTTATCTCAAATTAAATTTTAACTCAATACATAAAATGATAATTTTACTCTGAGTCTAGTTTAAACTCATTTTCGATTAAATATGAACTAAAACAAGGGTTCAATTTAAATTAAATTGTAGTTCAATATGAATCAAATTTAGGATTTGTTTTTTCTTATGTTTTCCATTGCACTACTTTTGACCAGTTTAGAGATATTTTGATCGTTTCATTTCAACATAAATGACGTATATATTTTCAAAATATTTTTAATTATAACGATAAATCTATACTATATGAGATTTTTATAATATATTCAACAATTAAAGAAAAATATGTGATTATTAAGTTTAGCGACAAAATATATAATTTGTAAAGATTTTATGGAATTATATTTAATATTTTAAATTTTGAGAAAAAATTATAATTCGAACATATTAAAAAAAATTATATGTATTTTTTTAATTTTTTAAAAAATAATTTTATAAAATTTTAATGAGTAATATGTAATTGACAGATCCGAGACTATCATGTTCTCATTCGGATCCATTATGGGACCCGATCCGTTACGAACCCTATTACTTTTGCAAAGAGATCGTTTCAATTTTAGCGGAGCAGCAGCAGCGGCATGGGAAGCTACAAAATCCCAAAGCCTGTCGTGGCCGGATCCCTATTGCTTCTTGATGCCATCTTGGTCTCCCTCATCATCGCCAACGTCCCGTGTAAGCACTGCCAATCCCCCGATCCTCCTCCTTCTCCCAGGAATTTTTCATCTTCTCATTCTTTTTTCTGGTGTTTGGTTGATTATTGATCCAGATACGAAGATAGATTGGGATGCGTACATGTCCCAAGTGAGTCAATTTTGAGATTAATGTGCTTTTTTCATGCATTTTGCTGTTCTTATGGATTTGGTGATGCTCGTGGGACGGCAGGTGGATGGGTTTCTCGGAGGAGAGAGGGATTACTCCAAGCTGAAAGGGGATACTGGCCCTTTGGTTTATCCGGCGGGGTTCCTTTATGTCTATTCGGCTATTCAGTTTGTGACTTGTGGGCAGGTCTTTCCTGCACAGGTGAGATTGGGCCTTCTCTCGGTTTATGATTTGTTACGTTGAAAGTTTGGGTTTTGGCAGCAATTTATGCGAAGTTTTGAGCTAGGAGTTTGCTATAATAGCAAAAGTACTGCAATTGATGTGTGTTGGGAGCTCGCTCATTTTCGGTCTAGAATGTTTGAGTTTTCTTTTGTTGCTCGTTTTTACATTTTAGCCATTCTAGCATGTCTCTTGTGGCCCTTAGGTCTTGTCGAGTGGAGGCTATTTGTTGGTTATTTGATTTATTCAATGAGATATGGCAACTATCCAAATAAGTAACTGATAACTCACCCTCTTTAGACAGGGTTCTAAGTTACATTTGTATGATAGCTATGTAATTATAGTTTTTCTTGCCTGATTATATTTTTTTCTTACCTGAGGGAATCCTGTAGAAATTACATTTGATATGGCTGTCTCCAATAATCTTTCTCTCTCTTTTGTAATTTTGACTATTTCTTTTCATTTGCAGATTCTATTTGGCATTTTGTACATTCTTAATTTGGGGATCATCCTTCTTATCTATATAAAGACTGATGTGGTATGAAAATTCGTGAAGTTTTCCTTGATATAGTCATTCATATGGTATGCTTAATGTTTTTTTTATAATGTATTTCCTGTTTTTTGGTTGCTGATCGAACTGTGATTTGTTTGTAACTTTGCATACTTGCTAGTTATTTGGAGTCTTAGGAAAATGTCATTTTATGTGTTTTATGGGGGGAAACAATTATAATTTCTAACGTTTTACCTAAGTTTATTCGTTTTTGAATGTTGTGTATCAATGGACAATATGTTTGGGAACGTACTAGGAGTTTCTGAGCAGTTTTTTAGTGGAATTGAACAGAAGCTTATTACAATTTCAATAGGGTTTCTTGTTCGCAATATGGAGTCTTCTATGGTACTAAGTAGTTCTACTTTAGGTAAACATAAATTCTTAGATTTTTCTGCTACTGAAGGATTTAATATGCCCAATGAGTGAACTCTATCAGTGAATCCATTCTGTAAGTTATGAGTTATGAAAGTTTTTTTTCTTGCCTAATACACTTAGTTTTCTTCTAGTTTTTGGTTGCATGACTCTATCAATTAGCTCATGCTACTTGCTCACTTCTTTTCAGGACTATGAATTTCTTTAACTTGTTTTATATGCCTATGCCTATTGCAGCTTCCATGGTGGGCTCTTGGCTTACTATGCTTGTCAAAGAGAATTCATTCAATTTTTATGCTTCGGCTATTCAATGACTGTTTGGCAATGACCCTACTCCATGGTGCATTGGCTTTGCTTCTTTATAAAAAGTGGCATTTAGCTTTGATCATCTTCAGGTGATTACTGAATAGAAATATTATTGGAAACCAAGTAAAATGGTCCTGTCACAATCCCCAGCTAATTCAGCATGTTTAATTATATATTTAATTGCAGTGGAGCTGTGTCTGTCAAGATGAATGTGCTCCTTTATGCTCCATCATTGTTTCTTCTCATGCTGAAGGTGCAATGTATCATATCTCATAAACAGAAGGATTTAGTGTCTTAAGATTGTGCGTTCACTTACATGTTTTTCATTTTACTTTTTCCTCACAGAATGTTTTATTGCAGGGAATGAGTTTTAAGGGAGTGGTATCTGCCTTATCAGGTGCTGCATTGGTACAGGTATGCTTGTATATTTATATCAGTATCATGTCTTCCATAACGTTCAACCAATGAAGTGAATAGATTCTCTTCTAAAATTATTAGATTCCATCTCGAGGTTTTACCAATTACCAGAACATTTAGACACATTGAAGAATTCTATTGGACCCACAAATGTGCTACAATCTAAGTTGAGTACATAGAAATTTTCTGTGAAATTGTTGACCTGAAGTACCCAATGTTGCTACTGTAAGATACTATTCTTCTTTTTATTAGGTGCAATCTTTTGAGAGGATATGTACCACCATATGATATAAAGTACTGAAGCAAGAAATTAGATACTTGGCTTGACTTCCTGTCAATGTTATGGTCTTGATGCTACCAGTTAGCATCAGGAGCCTTATCAACTTCATGGCGTCCAATAACTTTTAGTTTTAATCATGTAAAAGAACATCATTTGTTTTTCAAACTGAACATGGAAAATCAGATGAAAACTAAATCTCATGTGAGTGTCATCTGAAATGCTAGAACCTTTAATTCAATTCTATGCGTTATGTTCAACCTGATAGCAGTGTGAGGTTAGAAAACAATGATTATGAAGGAGGATACTGTTAAAGAAGATTTGGGCTCAGAAATACCCTCACTGGGCTCAAGGATTGCAAAGTATGGTTGAACTAGTATGCCTTCCAAGACTTGAAACTCATGGGTTCATCACATCCCAAAAAGACTTGAAGCCCAAGTTAGAAATCCAAAATTCTGAGAAAGACTTGTAAACAGATCATTAGTAAAACCTGAATGGAATTATAGTAGAAGCAGGACTCTCTCCTATATAAGGAGTTATTCACTAGGGGGTAATGTAAGTTTTTTTATCTCAGTGGCAATCAATGAAAGAAGTCACTATCATTGACCTTAAAACCCTACAATCAGGTTTCAGAACTGCAAAAAATGCCTTAGAATTTAACAGATAAATGCTTAAAATCTTTCAGCCAATGACTAACAAAGGTTGCCTAATGTAGAAGCTTAACAAATAACTAGCAATACTGTAGAAAACAACCCCTTTTTATGTTCTTGAATTTGGACTCTGAATAAGCAAAACCGTTGCCATCTTCTGACTGCATTAGTCATGTTTGAAAACTGAAAGTTGA